>CM019713.1:81358130-81558130 GCA_009760885.1 Achatina immaculata | reverse complement strand
ATTATATAGTTCATTGTCCCTTATGTCATTGTCCCTTATGTCATTGTCCCTTATTAAAGTACATATTCTTAGAGAGCCACCTTAATGATAATTACTCGGAACGTAGCTCCGAGAAAAGTTGACTCCAACAAGCTAGTAAATTTGTTTGCACGGCGAGGTGCACTGGATTACACTGGATTAGATATGACTTTCGGTGGATGAAGGAAAATTAAATGGGTCATCAAGTGTAGATAAGTTCAAGGGCTTGTGAACTTTGACCTAGTCACAGAGGATGTCATAAAAAATTGTGCCATGTCCGTGGACCTTTCTATTTATGTATTCTTCGTTCATTACGTCTATTTGATCTCCCTCCCTCCCCCTCTCTCTCTCTTTCTCTCTCTCTCTCTCTCTCTCTAAGTTCAGATAATCTTTTGAGGTTACATTGTAAGTGTTAAGTTCAGATAATCTTTTGAGGTTGCATTGTAAGTGTTAAGTTCAGATAATCTTTTGAGGTTACATTATAAGTGTTAAGTTCAGGTAATCTTTTGAGGTTACATTGTAAGTTCAGGTAATCTTTTGGGGTTACATTGTAAGTGTTAAGTTCAGGTAACTTTTGGGGTTACATTTTAAGATGCCAAAAGCATGTAACAGTTTGGTGTAGATGGTAAACAGGAAAGGACAAAGAATAGATCCCTGTGGAGCGCCATTATCAACCACAGATGAACATGACTTAAAGATTTTGAGGCAAACTACCTGCTGTCTGTTGGAGAGAAAAGATGTAATAAAATTTGTCAAGTCAGGGTGCAATCTATAAGTCTCAAGCTTTCTAACTAGGATTTCATTATCAGTCATGTCAAATGCTTTTTTTATGTCTACAAAAAACAGCACCACATAATTTATCATCGTTTATAATAGATAACTAACATTCATCAACAAGAGAAGGGATAGAGGGAATAAGAGAGAGAGAGATAGAGAGAGAAAGAAAGAAAGACAGAAAGAGAGAAAGAAAGAAAGAAAGAAAGAAAGACAGAAAGAGAGAAAGAAAGAAAGAAAGAAAGAAAGACAGAAAGAGAGAAAGAAAGAAAGAAAGACAGAAAGAGAGAAAGAAAGAAAGAAAGAAAGAAAGAAAGAAAGAAAGAAAGAAAGAAAGAAAAAGAAAGAAAAAAAAGAAAGAAAGAAAAAAATAGAAAGAAAGAAAAAGAAAGAAAAAAAATGAACTGATATTAACATATACAATAGAAGGAGACAATAAGATAAATCTCTTAAAACAAGAACAAAGGCTTCGGCGATTACCGCCAAAACCTTCAAACCTTACCTAACAGCTCCACTGAAAGTATAATTAACCGTTAAACTAAATGATACTTTACTGCTTAATTTAAAATTACAAATACCCATTGTGTTTCCTTTGATGTGCAGATGACATCTACAATATACCACCACGCAATACCCCACAACATTTGCCCTCCGGTTGCAATTAAAAAAAAAAAAGGGGGGGGGGAGTACAAAAAACAAAAACCTGCATGGTTTGAAAGTTACTGTTACAGCTGAGCATAGTTACAGACAGAAATAAAATAGGATGTAAAATAAAAAAAGATAGCAGTAATAACACATTATTATCGCGTAACTCAAGATAGTGACAACAGAACCAAGAGTGCGTATGTGTGTATGTATATGCGTGTGAAAGGAAGTCAAGTGAGCAAGGGGAAGTGGCAAGAATTTTTTTTTTTTCAAGTGCTCTAAATATGGCGACCGAAGTCAGGAATAAACATTTGTGGTACAAAATTTGTAGAGTGGTGAAAGAGACAGAGATTGATTGACTGATCTTTATTTCCCAAAGGGTTAAGAGTTGGTCACGCAGGCTCGTCTGACATTCTGCCCTTTATCATACAACTTTCACACTGTTGCAGACATTCTACAAATATTCTGCTCATATAACCAACATAACTAACAATGGAAAACTGAGAGACATAAAATAAAAGTACAACATTCACGTTTGCCTCTTATCCATGCACTCAATACAGAAACTAACTACACACACACACACACACACACACACACACACATATGTCTACAGAAAATAACTACGTACTTATATAAATGACTACAGAAAGGAACTACGTACTTATATAAATGAATACAGAAAGTAACTACGTACTTATATAAATGAATACAGAAAGTAACTACGTACTTATATAAATGACTATCTGCCAAACAGAAAATTGGTACTCTTCATGATAAACAATTGACCGAGTTCGATGTCTGCAAGAGCATTCTAAACTACCTTTTGTGAATCATGGAGGAATGTAATCGACATCAAATAGATATTGGAAGAGTTTGTAGTTGTAGGAAAGAGTATAGTTTATATTTTTTATATAGGATGGGAGGGTATTCCAAAGATGAGCTGCAGAATAAGTAAAGCTTTTCTTATAAAGATCAAATCTAGGTTTTGGAAGACATATGTTGTTTAAACGTTGGCTACACTTTGGGTTAAATCTGAACATGTTCGATAGATAAAGCAGAGCTTGCTGTGAAAGAATTTGATGTACGAACTTGTTAAAGAGGAACCTGTTCTTAGAGGCTGTATTTTGATACGTTTGTGCTTGTTAGTTGTTTGTGCTTGATCTTTGTCACTAATAAGCTTTACTGCTCGCTTTTGGAGTGAGCAAAGCCTCTTTGTATTTGACACTGAGCAACCATCCCAGATTGTTGAGCAATAGTCTAAATGTGTTTCTGTATCTGATATGTAGTATGTCTTCCTTGTGTCTTGATCGATGAAGTGTTTAATTTTGGCTAACTGGTATACTTTTTGTGCGATGAGTTTTGTTAGACCTTGCACATAAGAGTTCCAGGTCAGATGTTGGTCAATATTAAGAGAGAGAGAGAGACAGACAGACAGACAGACAAACAGAGGCAGAGAGAGAGGGAGAGAGAGATTGATTGATCTTTATTTCCAAAGGGTTAAGAACTGGGCACGCAGGCCCGTCTGACATTCTGCCCTTTATCATACATCTTTCATTCTGTTCCAGACATTCTCAAATATTCTGCTCATATAACAAACATAACTAACATTGGAAAGCTGAGAGACATCAAATAAAATTAAAGTATAACATTTACACTTCACTCTGAGAGAGTAAAATGACAGAGAGAGAGAGAGACAAAGAGAGACAGAGAGAGGGACAGAGAGAGACTGATAGTGAGAGAGAGATAGAGACAGAGAGTGAGGGAGAGAGACACAGAGAGAGACAGAGAGACACAGAAAGACAGAGAGGGACAGAAAGTCACAGAGAGACAGATAGTGAGGAAGATAGAAACAGAGAGAGACATACACAGAGACACGGAGAGAAACAGAGAGAGACTAGACATAGAGACAGAGAAACACAGAGGGAGAAAAAGAGAGACACAGAGAGACAGAGAAAGACAGATAGTGAGGAAGAGAGAGACAGAAAGAGGCACAGAGAGAGATATAGTGAAGAAGAAAAAGACGGAGAGAGACACAATTTGAGGCAGAGAGAGACAGAGAGAGACAGAGAGAGACAGAGAGAGACAGAGAAAGACAGAGAGAGACAGAGAAAGACAGAGAGAGACAGAGAAAGGCAGAGAGAGACACATAGAGACAGAGAGGGACAGAGAGAAGCAGAAAGAGACAGAGAGACAGAGGATGACAGAGAGAGACAGAGACAGAGACTGACAGAGAGAGGAACACAGAGAGAGACACACATAGAAAGAGACAAAGAGAGACATAGAGAGACAAAGAGACAGAGAAACATTGAGAGACAGAGAGACAGAAAGAAACAGAGAGAGACAGATGGATTGATTGATTGATTGATTGATCTTTATTTCAAAAGGGTTAAGAATTGGGCACGCAGGCCCGTCTGACATTCTGCCCTTTATCATACATCTTTCACTCTATTCCAGACATTCTACAAATATGCTATTCATATAACAAACATAACTAACATTGAAGCTGAGAGACATAAAATAAAATATAACATTTACGTTTCGCTCTTAAACATTCACTCAGTACAGAAGTAACTACATACATTATAAATGACTATGTACTAAACAAAATGTTGGGACTATTCAGAAAACAATTAATTGTATTCGGTGTCTGTAAGAGCAGTTTAAGATAACTTTTAAGTTTTATAATTCATGGAGGCATGTAGTCGACATCAAATAGATATTGGAAAAGCTTGTAGTTGTAGGAAGGAGTATAATTTATATTTTTTATATAGGATGGGAGGGTATTCCAAAGATGAGCAGCAGAATAACTAAAGCTTTTCTTGTAAAGATCAAGTCTAGGTTTTGGAAAACATATGTTGTTCAAGCGTTGGCTGCACTTTAGGCTAAATTTAAACAGGTTTCATGGATAAGGCGATAACAGAGAGAAACAGAGAGAGACAGAGAGACAGAGAAAGGCGGAGAGAAACAGAGAGACTGAGAGATACACACAGAGACGATAGAGAGAGACCCAGAGAGAGAAAGTGAGAGACAGAGAGAGACACAGTTAGAGAGATACATATATATAATTATGTCTCTCAATGTTTCTCTGTCTCTTTGTCTCTCTATGTCTCTCTCTGTCTCTTTCTATGTGTGTCTCTCTTTACTACTTTTACTGTATGTAGACCAACAGGTAGCAGTAAGAATAAATGGTGAAACAACAACTTGGTTTGACATAAAACAAGGGGTCCGTCGGGGTGCGAATGAGGAATGTTAGAGAAGATTTAGACAAAGAATATTACGATAGCATAAAAGTTGGAGGTTATGAAATACCAGAGATTAGATATGCTGATGACACAGTATTACTGTCCACAACACAAAAAGGAATGGAAAAACTAATTATGTCAGTCCGTAAGAACAGCGAAGAGCAAAACCTCTATCCTAATGCGATGAAAACTAAATTGATCACAACTGACAAAACACATAAAGGAACTGAAATATGTATCAATGAGGAAAAACTGGAAGAAGTGGAGAGTTTTGAATATCTTAGATCACTGCTAACTAATGGAGTTACAATGAGGGAAATTAAAAGGAAGAGATCTATCGCTCTTCAAACCAACTAAATAATCTGTGGAGATGAACAGACAGAACTACAAAAATAAGATTTTGAAGGGCATGCATCTTTCTCATCGCAACATATGCCTGTGAGACCTGGACACTTAACAAAACAGCTGAGAAACATATAAATGCCTTTGAATGTAAGTACTACAGAAGAGTTCTTCAAATATCAAGGGCACAAAAAAGAACAAATATATCCATACCACAAGAACTTAATATTGAAGAAGGCTGGCTAGTAAAGAGGATTAAACAGAGAAAACTTTAATACTTTGAACACATTAAACGTCATGAGAATTTAGAGAAGGGTACATAATGGGAAAAAGAAAGAGAGGAAGACCAAGGCGAAGATGCCTGCAGTAGATCGTTGATAATCTGGATATGGATTCATCATCAGCAGGCCATCTTGCTCACAACCGAGAGGCCTACAGGAGAGCTGCTAGGGAGACAAAGTTCCGCAAGGGACACTCAAGTCACTGAATGAAGTTACCTCTTCCTGTACGGAACGACCCTGCCAGTGCACGGTGATATTTTATGATAGCACGCTACTAACACCAGAATGTCATTTTCTTTATTCTTTATTCAGTTATCTTTAATCTGATTGATTTAACATGTCTATGTTTAAATTATTAGGTACATCAAAATCAACTACAGTGTCATGAAAAAAAAAAAAAATCAGAAATAAACTAAATCTGGGAGAAGAATTACCCCCCCCCCCCCCCCCCCCGCCCTTAAAAAAAATCCAAAAAAACTCAAAGAAATCATGACAACAAACTCATGTAGCGCAATCTTTTTCCTTTTTTCAGCCACTATTAATAGTACAGAGTAACATTAATAAACTGAAAAATAAAAATAGCAATTTCTTTTTCTTTGCCGTAGAATATTACAGGTTATTTTCAGAATCTGGTAAAGTAGCACGCGTTCTTATAAGAATCTGGTGTAACAGGAATTTTAAGAATCAGGCAAAATATTACAGGTTATTCTCAGAATGAGGCAAAACATTACAGATTAATTTTAGAATGGGGTAATACACTACAGGCTATTTTCAGAAAGTGGTAAGTGTTTGAGAGAAGATTTCTGGATTTTTTTGTGAATGTGAAGAAAAATATTGACATTCTTTATCTCCGTTTATTTTCTTTTGTTCTCAGGGATGTATCAAAGAATTAAATGTTGAGAAAAAAAAAGAGTAACAAGCTTTTCTTCTGTGTTATGTTACTCAGTCGTTATGTCACTCTCGGGTTATATTACTCTTATGTTATATCTCTCCTTCGTTATGTCACTACCTCACTCATTTTATACGCACCCTTTTTTTTTTAACACAAAACAAATCAGATTTTTAAAAAAATCAATATTTCGGCTGATTGTTCTTCGGGCACAGCGGAAAAAAAAAACAAGCAAAAACACTTTTGAACATAAAAGAAAAAAGGCCACTTACCGATTTCAAATTGACCAATTCGGAGATTATACTTCCAAGGGGGAAAAAATTAAAATAAAATTAGGCACAGTTTGGTAAATGTTTCGTAAATTTGTTATTGAAAAATGGCGGATCTTCGGGAATTTTTCTCAAGTGTTGCTAAAAATACTAAAAAAAGATTTAAGAAACGCTTTAACAGTCACAAAAAGCTTAATTTAAACAGAAAGTTCTGACAAAGAATGTGGAGAAGGAAGGATGGAAGACGTCTTGAAAATGAGTGAAAGTAAAAAAAAGTGAACTAGAATCTCAAGTGAATGATCACTTAAAAAAAAAAATGTTTTGTAGCAGTGCTGGATAACTACGTCTAAAATTCTGTTCTTAGACTTGTATCCTCTGCTAGCTGGGTCTAAAATTATGCTTTGAGAGTTGTGTTCTCTTCTGGATATGTCTAAAATTCTGTTTTTTTTACTTGTATCCTCTCCTGGCTAGGTTTAAAATTCTGTTTTTAGACTTGTATCCTCTCCTGGTTAGGTTTAAAATTCTGTTTTTAGACTTGTATCCTCTCCTGGTTAGGATTAAAATTCTGTTTTTAGACTTGTATCCTCTCCTGGTTAGGTTTAAAATTATGTTTTTAGACATGAATCGTCTCCTGGCTAGGTCCAAAATTATGTTTTTAGACTTATATTCTCAACAGTCGAGGCCTTTGACAGGCAGAAATACAGAAGATTAGGATAAATTCCATAAACAGAAAAAAAACAAAACTGAACGGACAATTTCTAAACGAGCCGAAAATGACAGAAAAATAATGAAAAACATAACAATCAGACATTTAAAATATTGTGATCACATCAAGAGACATACCGCAGTAATGAAAACCATACTATAGAGAGAAAAACTGGAAGCTGAAATATGGATGGATCATCATCATCATCAGCCCTCTGTACTCCCCCTGGATCATAAGGCATCAACAAAAGTTCTCCAGCAAATCCCGTCTCGCGCAAGTCGGGAAACCTCAAACCACGTCTTTTCCGCTTCCTTTAGTTCTTCCTGTATTGTGTGTCTCCATGTCCCCAATGTCCTGCCTCTCTTTCTTTTCCTTTGAGGTGTCCCAGACAAGGCGGTTTAGGGATATCTTGTTCTTTCTATTCTTAGTACGTGGCCCAGCCATTTCTTTCTTCCTCTTCTGACCTCTTTAATAATGTTCTCAAAGTCCGTTTATTTGGGTTATTTCCTCCTTTGCCACGCGCTCTTTCCGCTGCAGTTTTTGAGATTGTTTTATGTTTCCCTCAAATCCTCTCGGTCGTAGATGGATGGACATCGTGGGAAAAAAGATGGACTGGATTCATTTCGACCTGGTACATTGTGGAAACAAAGGGCAGAATAAGCTGGGGGACCATATCAGTCAAACGCTACTAGGAGGGGAGCTTATGACGACGGTTCCTGATCTATGTCTTCCTATATTTTCTACTTGTTAAATCTATGTCCTGGATACAGGTTTTCTACCCGTATATTTCTGTCCCAGATTGATCCCAGTTCATCCCGTGGCGTATTGTTGTACAAAGTGATACAAATGTTCCAACTTGTATATGATTTGCAGGGGACAACCACAGAAACATCCACACACCCACACAGTGTTCAGACAGAACAGAAAATAAACGATTTAAGTGACTTCATGTTTGGAATAAACATCACAGATCAGAAGCACCCAGACGAGCTTCCAGGACTCTGTGAGTCTCCAGGCGGCTGTAATCCAATTACAGAAAACAATCATCGCTAGAATCGCGGCCGTAATTCTCAGCCTCTCAGTGCGCACTCCCTGAATAACCCTCTTTCAGTGCTTTTCTTTGCCTCCTCCCCTCCTCCTATTTTCAATGCGGATCTCAGAAAATAGAAGCTTAATTTTATGAGTACAAAAGAAATATCAATAAAACAGCATGGCCCCATTTCATATCCAATGGTCGTAGAGGAAGCTCTGAGGAGGAAGTGGCTAAGTGCTATTTCAGGTACTGGGAGGCTCGTTTATCGATTCCTCCTCTCTGAATGTTGGAGCTGTCGATAAAGGGGAAACTCCAGAGTTTTTGTTCCTTTCTGAGCCGGGTTAGAGACGTGGCCTACCACAAATAGCTCTAGTTTCTCGTGTGTATGGAAGCGAGGGGATTTGTTGCGTGTGAGTTTTGTGGTATACACTTCTTCTTCTTCTAATATTTCTTCCTTTGTTTCTGAAATGGTTGTGAAACATGGACAATTAACAAACAGATTATAAAGAAATTGGGAGCCAAATAGACGTGGCTTTGGAGACAGATGCAGTAAATTGCGTTGGGCGAACAGAAAGAAGTAAACGAAGAGGTCCTCAAAGGAGTTTCAGAGAAACGAAAGTTAGAAACTTTCTTGGACGTGTCATGAGAAGGCAGAAGTTAGAGCACTTGGACATGTCATGAGAAGACAGAAGTTAGAGAACTTGGATATGCCATGAGAAGACAGAAGTTAGAGAACTTGGACATGCCATGAGAAGACAGAAGTTAGAGAACTTTGCAAACACCGGAAAATTAAAGAGAGAAAAAGCAGAAAAGAAAAGCCAAAAGAAAAAAAAATATCTCTGATTTCTGACCAAGCTGCATGAGAAGAGAAAAGCGCCTGAAGTGATCAGAGACACCAAGGATCGCACACAATGGAGAAGAATTGTCATGAGCGCAGTCCAGCAAGATGTGTCGTGAAACGACATCTCAAGATTCAAACTGTTTTCTCTTCCAAAATCCCAAATCTGGCAATCAGTCCCGAGCAGCCACTTTCTTCTCCTGCTTTTTCGTCTTCTTCTTGTTTTTGTTCTTGTTCCTGTTCTTCTTGCTTTTGTTCTTGTTCTTCTTGTTCCACTTGTTCTTATTCTTCTTCTTGTTGTTCTTCTTGTTGTTGCTCTTTTTGTTCTTGTTTTTTGTTGTTGTTCTTCTTCTTGTCCTATTTCTTATTGTTCTCGTTCTTGTCCTTCTTGTTTTTGTTCTTGTTCTTCTTCTTGTCCTATTTCTTATTTTTCTTGTTCTTCTCCTTCTTGTTTTTGTTCTTCTTTTTGATCTTGTTTTTGTTCGTGTTCTTCTTCTTCTTTGTGCTTATTATTGTTCTTTTTCTTCTTTTTTTCTTCTTCTTATTTTTGTTTTTGTTCTTGTTGTTCTTATTGTTGTTCTTCTTGTTTTTGTTGTTGGTCTTCTTCTTCTTGTTTTTGTTGTTCTTTTTCTTGTTTTTATTGTTGTTGTTGTCTTCTTCTTGTTTTTGTTTTTGTTGTTGTTCTTTTTATTCTTGTTCTTATTCGTGTTTTTGTTCCTTTTCTTGTTCTTCTTCGTGTTATTCTCATTGTTCGTGTTCTTCTGCTTGTTCTTGTTCTTCTTCTTCGTCCCATAGTTTTAGCCTTAGTCGTTTATATTAATTATCTGGATAAACTGTGCTGTAATATGGAGATCATGTCTTGCATGTCAAAATGTGTCTTGTGTTGTCTGTGTTTTATCTGTTGTCTTATGTTTAACAGAAAACATTTCGGTTTGAAAAAAAATTATGAAACAAAAGTTGTACAAGATAAAAGTACACTTATTGGATTTGTAAATAGGATAAGACTGTGACATATGATAAGACTGTGACATATGGTAAGACTGTAACAAAAGATGAGACTGTGACATATGATAAGACTGTAACAAAAGATGATACTGTGACATATGATAAGACTGTGACATATTATAGGACTGTGACATATGATAAGACTGTGGCAAAAGATGATACTGCGACATATGATAAGACTGTGACATATGATAGGACTTTGACATATGATAAGACTGTGACATATGATAAGACTGTGACATATGATAAGACTGTGACATATGATAGGACTTTGACATATGATAAGACTGTGACATATGATAAGACTGTGACATATGATAAGACTGTGACATATGATAGGACTGTGACATATGATAAGACTGTGACATATGATAAGACTGTGACATATGATAGGACTGTGACATAGGATAAGACTGTGACATATGATAAGACTGTGACATATGGTAAGACTGTAACAAAAGATGAGGCTGTGACATATGATAGGACTGTGACATATGATATGACTGTGACATATGATAAGACTGTGACATATGATAGGACTTTGACATATGATAAGACTGTGACATATGATAAGACTGTGACATATGATAAGACTGTGACATATGATAAGACTGTGACATATGATAGGACTGTGACATATGATAAGACTGTGACATATGATAAGACTGTGACATATGATAAGACTGTGACATATGATAGGACTGTGACATATGATAAGACCGTGACATTTGACACAAATTCTATGACTAAAAGGAACGGATTTTTCGTCATATATATTCACCTAAATAACATACAACGGCTCTCATTTTATGGGGATATATGTCATCTCTTAATACACTGACAAGAGTGCTTGAAATGCATCCTACTATGGCTCCGACTTCAAAACGTATTGTTAAAGATGGACATCTGATGTCATGGAGCCTGAAATGATATGTAATCTTTAGGGGAAGCGCGCGCTTCACCTAGAGATTACATGCACACACGCGCGCGCGCACATACCCGCACACAATTTCAGCCTTGATAGATCTTTGTTTGAATTTATAACGACCGTCACAAACTGTTTGTACGTAATTGAATGGCAAAACCTGACGTTTGTCAGAGGAAAGTAGGAAGCCATTGAAACAATACTACTAAAATATTTCATTCTTAATTCTGTAACTTTATTTTATGCCGAGAAAGGATGGAGAGGCTCTGCCATGTTTTGTCTGTTGTTACGTAAATTGTTTCTGTCCACAGCGCTTTTATTTCTTCGTCACAAATTAACCATAGGTTAAACTAGTTGACTTCATGTATATAATTACAAAATAACACCTTCTATTATGATCTGTAATCTAAAACAAATTAGAACTGCGGCCCCAATGAGCAAGATCCAAGACGGCTTTTGGGTCGTCATTTCTGAGTAATTGGATCTTTTTTTTTTTTTTTCCTCTTCATCTTTCGGGATTCAGATCCGCGTTTAATTTCTTTCGGGATTCAGATCCGCGTTTAATTCGGAGCGAGTAGAACTAGTGTTCCAGACATGGACACCATTCCAGAAAGATTGATGAGAATAATGATGAGGAGATTGGCAAGGTTCGCCAGCTTCGAGCTGGACTTCAGAAAGAAAGCTGAAGAGAAGTTGAGAAAGAGCAACGAGATGGAGAGCTGTTGAGGCGAGAGTGGACATAATGATGCGGAGCATGAGAGGCCATGCACCGCGGACAATGGAGTAGTGGTTAGTCTCCGGACAGTATTAAAGAATAATAAAATACAAAAAAGAGAAAGGAAGGAGAGATCAGAAACAGATCTTTGACAGAGAAGTTCCATTCCGTTACGCGTAGTTATCTGCTATTTTGTCGTATATGTTGTTCTCGACAAAGGCATTTTGTCGAAATACTGGATGATTACAGTGTGTTTTTCGTATCTATGTGCTCACTTTAGAAAAATCAACATTTGTAGTTTCCTTCTCCTCTGCTTCTGTTTCTGCTTCTGTTTCTGCTTCTGTTTCTGCTTCTGTTTCTCCTTCTGTTTATGCTTCTGTTTCTGCTTCTGTTTCTGCTTCTGTTTCTGCTTCTGTTTCTGCTTCTGTTTCTGCTTTTAAACTGAACATCGCAGGATCTTTCCTCCACTAGCACCAGCGTAACGTTATCGTAACCACAGTTATCTTACAAGACACCACAATTATCTTACACGACATCACAGTTATCTTACAAGAAATCATATTTATCTTACAAGACATCACAGTTATCTTACAAGAAATCATATTTATCTTACACGACATCACAGTTATCTTACAAGAAATCATATTTATCTTACAAGACGTCACAGTTATCTTACAAGAAATCATATTTATCTTACACGACATCACAGTTATCTTACAAGAAATCATATTTATCTTACACGACATCACAGTTATCTTACAAGAAATCATATTTATCTTACAAGACATCACATTTATCTTACAAGAAATCATATTTATCTTACAAGACATCACAGTTATCTTACAAGAAATCATATTTATCTTACAAGACATCACAGTTATCTTACAAGAAATCATATTTATCTTACAAGACATCACAGTTATCTTACAAGACATCACAGTTATCTTACAAGGCATAAAGACAGATGGCTACTTTATCTATAAATGCTGAAGGACAGAAGAGGCAAGTTTACAATAATAGAAATTACCAAGTTTTTTTGTCTTTTTTTTTTTGGACACAGCAAAATGTGAGGGTCAAGCAGCTTCAGAGAAAATAGTAGACAAAGTAAGTGAGAGGAGGAACAGCTGTTAGAGAATGAATGAGAACAGAACTCAGTACTTCAGTGTGGTGACCAGTGGTGGAGCCACAGCAGAAGCCAGAGGTCATTTCATTGAGATGGTGATTTGAGCTATAACAACTTTGACGAAGTCCGACTGGGCAGTCAGCGAGCCATGGTTGACATGCTAGCTTCAGGGTTAGCTAACCATAGCTGACATACTAGCTTCAGGGGTAGCTAACCATAGCTGACATGCTAGCTTCAGGGGTAGCTGACATACTAGCTTCAGGGTTAGCTAACCGTAGCTGACATACTAGCTTCATGGTTAGCTAACCGTAGCTGACATACTAGATTCAGGGTTAGCTAACCATAGCTGACATACTAGCTTCAGGGTTAGCTAACCATAGCTGACATGCTAGCTTCAGGGTTAGCTAACCATAGCTGACATGCTAGCTTCAGGGTTAGCTAACCATAGCTGACATGCTAGCTTCAGGGTTAGCTAACCATAGCTGACATACTAGCTTCAGGGTTAGCTAACCATAGCTGACATGCTAGCTTCAGGGTTAGCTAACCGTAGCTGACATACTAGCTTCAGGGTTAGCTAACCATAGCTGATATGCTAGCTTCAGGGTTAGCTAACCATAGCTGAAATACAAGCTTCAGGGTTAGCTAACCATAGCTGATATGCTAGTTTCAGGGTTAGCTAACCATAGCTGACATGCTAACTTCAGGGTTAGCTAACCATAGCTGATATGCTAGCTTCAGGGTTAGCTAACCATAGCTGACATGCTGGGTTTAGGGTTAATGACCCATAGCTGAAATACTAGCTTCAGGGTTAGCTAACCATAGCTGATATACTAGTTTCAGGGTTAGCTAACCATAGCTGACATACTAGCTTCAGGGTTAGCTAACCGTAGCTGACCAAGACCCTGTTCCAGCTCTCCGCTGGTACCCCCAGTAATAGGCCTATCTTGGCTAACGGGTCAAGGATCGCTATAATCCCCAGGGAGGTGGAGTCTGCTAAAGAAGTACTGCACGTCCCCTGCTTTTTTAACTGCACCCAGGGAAGGGGAAATAAAAGAAGCTACCACGACCCGCTCTCAATCCGACTCGATCTTGTGAATCAACGTCTCCACAGAATCGGCTGCAAATAACATCAAACTTTCAGTTCTAGAAAGTAGACGAAGAATCTTTTGTACCAGGACGAAATCTCTAGAAAAGAAGTGAGATTTTTCTTCGTGTCCAGTCATAAGGATCTTCAAACTGTGGAAACTGGGACCATTGTACTGAGCCATTGAAGCTGATCCATAAAGCCAAGGATCTGAACAGGAAAGAAATGACAACTGCGGTAAAACTGGTTCTAGTAGTGAAAACAGATGGGCGTATGGTTCAGATTTGATAGAAAGAGTGAGGAAAGTAGGCAGAAACAAGAATGGCAGAAAGCAAGATGAGTACATATAAATGAAGGGCATACAACAACCCCATATTCTGTGCCGGACTTTCTTACTAAGAGGTCAATGACTCAAGTCTACATTTCTCATCCATTTTTCGTGTTTTTATCTGCCGTGTTGGTTTTGTATGAAATCCTTGAAAAAAGGCTTTTGCTGAAATATTGGATTGTTTGTATGTCCTTCATTTATATGAACTCATCTTGCTTTCTATCATTCTTTGTCTCTGCCCGATTTCCTCACTCTTTCTATCTTTTTTTGTTTTTTGTGTAAAACTAAAACACACACGCATCTATTTTCATCGCTTTTATACAGGAGCTATAAACAAAAGTCAAATTTACCCAAGACAAATAATTGTAGATACAAACTACTAAAGAAGAAGAAGAAGAAGACTATGGCAATCCCAGCATCCATTTCTTGAAGAAAGATGGCTATCTAGTTCACCTCTTCTGAAGCAAACTTCTCTGACATCGTAGCTGACAAACAAAAAAACCCGCCTTTGACAAACTAATACTTCAAACGTACAAGGGTTAAAGGGTTAATATCCTTCCAAGTCCATAAGCGCCGCGATCTCCAGCTGTGAAGAAGCATCTCAACACAGTGCACGCACTCCGTAGACCAATTATAACCCTGATGAATTGGAGATGACTGGCAGGATTCGATCACACAAAGAAGGTCCAAGATCACGTTTCGTATCGATTAGGCCAATCCTGCTTAGAACTAACGCTTCTAGAATAACATTTAACGCAAATGTTATTATTATTTTTATAAGCAAACAGAAGGCCATATGTCTAACATTGGAAGTAATATGTTGTAAGTTACCTGAATATCAGCAACTATTTCTGTTAAGATCCAGGTGAGAAAAACTTTTTCTTTTTAAACCTAAGGAACAAACTCGCTGTCTTTTCCACCTGTGGCAAAACAGTTCAAACTGTAAGAAGAGACGAAAAAGGGACATTTACTGTGAGATCACCATCACTAGGTACAGGTAGGAGTTGTCGGTCATGTCTCTCCGCAGATCTCGATTCTAGATTAGCCCAGCTGCTGACTTTGATCCCAGATTAGCCAAGCCGGTGACTTTGATCCTAGATTAGCCCAGCAGCTGACTTTGATCCTAGATTAGCCCAGCTGCTGACTTTTTTATTAGGTCATCGCCGCAGACCAATGTTTCCCATATCTTTTTTTTAAGGGTCATACTTCACTTCAGGGCCACAAATATTTTGATGCCCCCGTGAACAGAGCCGCCGCCCTCTCCTCTTTTTACCCCTTCCCCCCCCCCCCCCCCCCCGCCCCCACGACATAATAATCAACCAAGTTCTGAAAATATCTAATATAAATATAATATAGTGTGCTCCTTCCCGCAATATTCAAAGTAAAAGAACACAGTTTTGTAGGATTAGACCTCGAAAAAAAAAATCGTAGACAAAGAACTGTTAGACTGAGAGAAAAAAAAATCACAAGAGAATTACCTGGGATTCGAACCACGGACTCCGGTAGGTCGAGCAGCCGTCTAGCCACGAGAGAACAGCGTACTAACTCATACCGGGTAAATCTCTTGTGATTTTTCTTTATCTCACGTCTAACAGTTCTTTGTCTACGATTTTTTTTCCCAGGTATAATCCTACAAAACTGTGTTCTCTTACTTTACTGTACGAAAGGCTCGTCGTTTCCTGTTTATAAACAATATTTAAATTCCTCCTGTCCCCCACCGTGTAGAAGAAGAAAAAGAAGAAGAAGAAGTAGAAGAAGAAGAAGTAGTTATCGTAGTAGTAGTAGTAGTAGTAGTAGTAGTAGTAGTAGTAGTAGTAGTAGTAGTAGTAGTAGAAGAAGAAGAAGAAGTAGTAGTAGTAGTAGTAGTAGTAGTAGTAGTTGTAGTAGTAGTAGTAGTAGTAGTAGTAGTAGTAGTAGTAGTAGTAGTAGAAGAAGAAGAAGTAGTAGTAGTAGTAGTAGTAGTAGTAGTAGTAGTAGTAGTAGTAGTAGTAGTAGTAGTAGAAGAAGAAGAAGAAGAAGAAGCTCTGCTGCCTAACATTTGATATAAGTGAGGAAATAATCAAGGTGAAAGTTTTCCAAGTTCATATGGACTTGTCTAGAGTGCTGTAACCATGGTGATGACAATTATGACAGTGATAATAGTTCAACAAGCACTGCTCCATTTCTACCAGCAAAACGCTTGGCAAGACAAAGGTAGAACTGAGAGACTAAGTGGCCGGATGGCCGACAAGCCAGACCGCCCAGTTCTTCATCACATCAAAATTAACCTTCAACAGCTCGTACAGCATGCAAGCCACAGTGTCATGTACTTCACGTATAACTGCTGTCCCGTATTGCAAACAAGAATACGAGAATTTACTTTCCTGATGACGTTCTGTTGTGTTGGTGTACCACATCTCATTATGTTAATATGGTTACAGAGACGACAAGTTGTCTAATACAATGATTGCTCAGTCGTGTTATAAAACTTGTTTGTTTTTCTGAGAGCTGTAACACTTTCTAGATAGAAGTAACGCTTCGTTGATGGAAATAACATTTTCTACGTAGAATTAAACATTTTCTAAGTAAAAGTAAACGCTTTCTATATAAAAGTAACACTTTCTAGACAGAAGTAAACACTTTCTAGATAGAAGTAAACAACACTTTCTAAATAGAAATAAACACTTTCTAGATAGAGGAAAATATTTTCTAGATAGAAGTAAACACTTTCTAGATAGAAGTAAAGAAGTAAACACTTGGACTAGACGGAAGTAACATTTTCTACGTAGAAGTAAACACTTTCTAAATAAAAGTAAATACTTTCTATATAGAAGTAAACACTTTCTAAATAAAAGTAAATACTTTCTATATAGAAGTAAACACTTTCTAAATAAAAGTAAATACTTTCTATATAGAAGTAAACACTTTCTAAATAAAAGTAAATACTTTATATATAGAAGTAACACTGTCTAGATAAAATTAAACAGTTTCTAGATAAAATTAAACAGTTTCTAGATAGAAGTAAACACTTTCTAGATAGAAGTAAACACTTTCTAGATAGAAGTAAACACTTTCTAGATAGAAGTAAACACTTTCTAGATAGAAGTAAACACTTTCTAGATAGAGTTATGGAGACGAAGACGCTGTCGGTTGTGCCAACCAGTGACTGACAGCTGACATAGTGGCGTCGCCGCTAGCCAACCATGACTGGTAAAGACTCCATCCCACCTGTCTTGTGATACCCCCAATAACAGACCCAGACTGGCCAACGGGGCAGGAATCGCATTAGTCCCAATCGTAGTGGAGTCTGATAAAGAAGTATTGCATACCTCCTGCTTTTTAACTGAACTCAGGGACTGAAAAAAAAGCTCCCTAAACCCGACCCCCAATCCCGACGAAATGTTGTGTTTCAACAGATCCACAAAATCGGCTGCGAAAAACATCACACCACAGTTCCATGGAGACTGGAGAAGAAGAAGAAGAAGAAGAAGAAGAAGAAGAAGAAGAAGAAGAAGAAGAAGAAGAAGAAGAAAGAAGAAGAAGAAGAAGAAGAAGAGGAGGAGAAGATGAAGAAGAAGAAAAAGAAGAAGAAGAAGAAGAAGAATATTTTTCAGACATAAATTTTTCAAATAGGAAACAAGAATTTTTGCACAGTGCAGTGACAGAGCTCTGTGTTGTAAGGTTTGCCATCGATAAAAAAAAAAAAGTAGACAAATCAGTTTTAGATGCAAGAGAAAGAAAAATAACAAGATAATACCTAAGACTCTAACCACAACCTCCGGTAGAATGAGCAGCCGACTAGCCAATAGTGTCAGCGTACATTCCACTGTAGCACCCACGTGATACGCGAACTGGTATCTTGTTCTCTATAGACCCTTCCTGCAGTGTAAAGTCTGTTAAATCTTTTCTTCTTATTCTTTATCTTTGGAGTTGGCCCTCAGTAGGGCGTTAGTTGCTTTATTTTGGCTTTTTCACCGTGCGGCCCAACACGTCCGACTTCGGTTGAAAGTATTTTAGGGAATCACACTGCTGTCCCTCCTCATGTGACCAAACTATTGTCTGTTTCCAGCAGTACCACTGGGATGTAGAATAAGGTCTTGATCAGCTTTAGTTCGCCCGCCCTGATCCAAACAGGTCGGCTTTTGAGTTACTGACAGCCTTCTTCATCACAGTTAATTATTCATCATCATCATCATCTTGTGCCCATCTCTCGATGGAAAGTTGGCTGAAACAGATTTCCGGATTTCGTTACTGCTTGTTTTCACAGTGCACTTGACCACTTCCTGTCCATTTCTTGACAGTGTTCGTGCTATCTTATACAGCTGTCGTCACCTTCGTCATTTTCTATCAGCTAAGCTGTCATGAGCTATTATTATGTAAAATATTAATGTTGTATTAAACTTCTTGATATCTTCAATACACATTTAGAAGGCTTTCTTTATATTCTGTACAATGTTGTTTTCTGTGTCATTTCTTCCATATGTCTTTATGATCCGTGTCCCTGTTCTTCGGCGTATTCTCAGCACTCGTCCCACTTCTTTGTTGAGTATAGATAGACGTCCCACGTCTATGTGTAATCTCGATGGGCGTTGTGCTTTTTTGTGTGTGCGTAGTCTGGATATGCGTCCCATTCCTGAATGTTGTCTAGTCTGCCCCAGTTTTCTCTACAAGTGTCTTATTTGTCGAAACTGGGCATGGATACTCGGCGATCTGCGACCCATACTTGACTTTTTGCACCAGGGTTGGCGAACCCACCTCCTCTCCGTTGGCGTTTCCAGTATCAACCTCAATCTGGTTAACTTGCCAGGTATCATCATAGTCCCCAGGGTGGTGTATCTGATAAAGAAGCCGTACACATCTATACTTTGTGTAAACTGCACCCCGTGTCTGTAAGAACAGCCGCTTCCAACCACTCCCAAAGCGACATCCTCACTGCACCATCCGCAAAGAACACTAAGCTTTCAGTTCCACATAGGCAGAACATCCATGTGTACCCACGTGACAGTTTAAGTTCATATCAGTCTCATGTCATTAGCGTCCCAGGGAGTTTCAGGCGTCTATGCCGCGTAAGGTGAGAGGCCTGGGTAGCTGTTAGCTGTCATGTTGTGTTTCCTCAGTGTGTCTTTCACCCCATCTATCCACCTTCTTCTTGATCGTCCTCGCGCTCTATATCCGGATATTTTAGAGTTGTACGGGCGTGCTGATGGTTATTCTGGATTCACGCGCATCGAATGCCCGAACTGGGCATCGAACTGGGCATCGAGATATTTCTAAAACTACCTCTCACCCGGCGGGAATATACTGATATCCAAACCACGTCGAGGTTTTCTGGTGAGAAAGTCCAACTCTAGGCTGGATGGGCAACCACCTCTCACCCGGCAGGGATACACGGGTATCCCAAAACACGTCGAGGTTTTCCGGTGTGAATGTCCAACTCTAGACTAAACTGGTGCAACGAAAGCCACGGTGTCACGCATTCCCGCTTCTGAGACCCACCAAGAATACAGGCTCAAGCCCTGCGATACTTTGAACCTCTTGTGGTCCTCTCGGGGATCTCGTATGGTCCTTTCGCAGATCACAGGGGGACCACGTGGCCTATCGAGAACCACAAGAGTAAATTCAGTAGGATCACGGGGCGGTCTTGGTTGTAGAAGCGAACGAAGAAGAAGAAGAAGTGCCCGAAAAACTTAGCACTAATTCTCAGTGTAGTCCGTGACAGGTGTTGTCCCCAACATTTGCCAGGTTATTTCGTGTCGCACTTGAACCCTTCTTGTCTTGTTTACCATTTTTTCTGAAACAGTTCATCTCACATGCTCTGTCATGGTATTTGCTGAGTGTCCATGTTTGGCATAGACAGCACAGAATCGGAGTGTATATTGTTTGAAAGAAGTGCTTTTTTTTGGCGTCCGTCGAGATATTTCTAAAACATCTGTAGTTTAAGTAAGAATTGTTAGTCATTCATTCATTCATTCTTTCATTTGCATGTCCCTTGCGGAACTTTGCCTCCATAACAGCTCTCCTGTATGCCTCTCGGTTGTGAGCAAGATGGCCTGCCGCTGATGCATCCATTTGCAGATCATCAACGATGTCTTGCAGCCATCTTCGCCTTGGTCTTCCTCTCTTTCTTTTCCCCATTATGTACCCTTCCAAGACGGTTTTCTCTAGTTTATTATGGCGTTTAATGTGTCCAAAAAGTTGAGTCATTTCACTAAAAGTTTCTAACAATTACCGCCCCCCCCCCCTTTTCTGTTCGTATTCGAATATTTTAATACTACATGGTCGACTACTCCTGGTTATCAGCAATTTCCGGTTGAGTGGGCGTCGCTACGATTACTAGAACACAGGGGATCGATCTATCGCAAAATCAACACAAATTTGTATTCTAATGCACCAGGGGTTGTTACGACATCAAAAAGTAAGGGAGAAAATCGGTCTCTCCAACACTGAAGAGTTACCTGTCTTGTACAAGCCGCAGAGAGCCAGAACTTCAGCTGTTGGCGGAAGCCAGTTACAGCCCACCATATTTATTGTGCCCAATCAATGTATTTATTTATTGGTTGTAGTTTTTAACCTTTTTTTTTTAAACTAACGTTGTCTGAAAATAGCATTGGCCGCAAACCATTTTATCGGTTTCCTTTGTTTTTATTTTATTTTTTTTTTCTAACTTTGAGGTTTGCAGTGATAAACCTTCTCTAACAGTTGAGGCGAAAAATGTAGTCTAGCCTGTTTCTAGTTCTTGTTCCTTGTGTGTTATATTCCAGAGTTTTTGTTCGGAAGTTATTGTTTGATATGTGGCAACGTATAGGCTGTGAAGAACATGAAATGTAATTTTCCTTCTAAAGAAAACAAACAGCAGAACTTCATCAAGAACTCGGTTGGCCTCGTTGGCATTGACAGGTATGTGAAGAAGGAGACAGGGTTGCTTAAAACAATAACTTTGTTGCAATTCTTCTTCTTCTTCTTCTTCTTCTTGGTCTTCTTCTTCTTCTTCCTCCTGTTCTTCTTCTTCTTCTTCCTCCTCTTCTTCTTCCTCTTCTTCTTCTTCTTCCTCTCCTTCTTCCTCCTCTTCTTCTTCTTCTTCATATTCTTCTTCTTCTTCTTCTTGGTCTTCTTCTTCTTCTTCCTCTCCTTCTTCCTCCTCTTCTTCTTCTTCTTCATATTCTTCTTCTTCTTCTTGGAACTGGTGACCAGTGCTCTTCACAGCTGATGCGATGAAGATGTTGAGGTCCAATATCGCGTCTGCTTTGGAGCTGGTGATGGCAGCTATTTTTTTTTTTTTTTTGGTTCAGTTTTTTTTTTCAACGGAGCTAACATGCAAGGGGTGTGCAATACTTCTTTAGCAGACTCCACCACCTTGGGGACTATAGTGATCCCTGTTCCGTTCGCCAGGCTAGGCCTGTTACTGGGGGTACCAACGGAGAGGTGGGACAGGGTCTTGTTCAGCTATGGTTCGCTAACCCTGACGCTAGCATGGTAGCAACGGGTCGCTGGTCGCCAAAGAGGAGATCGTCTTCGTCCCATTGCACATACAAATTAGTAGGAAGATATTACACTACATTGTAACTTCACAAACGTTTTAGCACTGTCTCTTTCTCTCTGTCTCTCTTTGTCTCTCTCTCTCTCTGTCTCTCTGCCTCTCTTTCCCTCTCTTTGCCGCTGTAGAACTGGATATCTACGCGTGTGCTTGTTCGTATGTCCAAAAGATTTTTATTCAGTTAACACACACACACACACGCGCGCGCGCACAAACACACATATATATATGGGCGTGAAGACGCTGTCTGATGAGGCACCCAGCGACCCATAGCTGACCAAGACCCTGTCCTACCTCTCTGTGGTACCCCCAGTAACAGGCCTAGGCTGACTAACGGGGCACGGATCGCCATAGTCCCCATGGTGGTGGAGTCTGCTAAAGAAGCATTGCACACCCCTCCCCCCTGCTTTTTAGCTGTACTACGGGACTGAAGAAATAGCCGCCATAACCCGCTCCCACGCTGATACGATGCTGTGCCTCAACATCTCTACAGCATCGGCTGCAAAGAACACCAGGTCACAGATACAGGGAGATAGTACAATTACAATATATAGGTTAAAGGTAAAAGATAAAACTCCCGCTTCCATGCCATTAAGGCATATTGGGGAATACGGTTTAAGCCCCGTATTTTCCATGACCTTCGGCACATGAAAGTCTGATGTGCTCAGTATCACGCCTGGCCGCTTTATCTTCCCAGATTTCTCTGGTACCCGTTTTTAGAGACTGGGTCAAACCCAGGGGCCTTTTGGGTGTGTACAAGAAAAAAATCCCACTTCTGGGACTGAACCTGGTACCACCGAATTAGTCAACCGAGCGCCTAACCACCCGGTTAACCAGGCCGCCACAGTATATATGTGTGTTTGTGTGTTCATAATGCATCAAATATTATCGTTTATTCATGTATTCCTGTATCACTCAACATGTATCCATCCTCCACCCTAGCTGCTGTCCTCGGTATACTCCCCTCATCTCCTTGAAGCAGAGAATGTCGAGTCCGTGCTGTGAGAACGGTCGAAGTCTAGTCAACCCACACACGGGACAAACCGTCTGTTCCTGCCAGTACCCACCTGGATTGCTCACTTATTCCAGGTAAGACGAACCAAGTTTTAATAATACAACTAATTTAAGTGAATATTCCTATTCACTCAATAGCATATTTTGGAAACTGAACTAATCTATTGTTTCTCAAAATTAACAAAACACAAATGCGATCATCTGTTTATTGCATGAACCGAATCTATAAAACTTGACATAATCTGTTTATTGCGTGAAACGAATCGATAAAACTTGACTTAATCCGTATATGGAATGAAACGAATGTGCACAAATTGACATAATCTGTGTATTGCATGAAAGGAATTTGTAAAACTTGACATAATCTGTTTTATTGCGTGAAACGAATCTATAAATCTTGATATAGTCTGTTTAATGCATGAAAGGAATTTGTAAAACTTGACATAATCTGTTTATTGCGTGAAACGAATCTATAAATCTTGATATAGTCTGTTTAATGCGTGAAAGGAATTTGTAAAACCTGTCATATATCATTAGCCTATGTCTGCCTCATTTAAGATTCGCTATGATAAACCTCCAGCTAGCTTGGCCACCTGCCAAGATTACAAGGGACTATGTTTGCTTAATTCTCTTTTTTTTTTTGCTGTTAACTTTAACCGTTTATGCCAAGATTGTTCTTTTCGCTGTTAATGTTAACCATTTATGCCCCGATTGTTCTTTTGGCTGTTAACGTTAACCGTTTATGCCCCGATGGTTCTTTCTGCTGTTTAGCTGTACAAACGATTTTTTGACTCTTAACTCTTTTGTTAGATATTCCTGGAACAAAGTAGTTTTGGTTTTTCATCCTCGCGTCAAGTCTATCATATCTGCGTGCTGCATCAAAAGTAGACTTTCATTGGTTATTCTGTGCTGGTAAAACCAGTAATTCAGGATAGAAATTCAAGTACCGTGCCACCATATCCCTGTTGGTGCCCCTAGAAGCAGGCTCAGGCTAGCTACAAGGTTAGGGCTCGCAGTGGTCCTGGTGATGATGGACCAGAGCCATTATTTTAAATCAGGGTTGTTGTCTACACACATGTTTCACTACACATCACCAGCAGGTGTCTGCAATACAATGAAAAAAAAAGAATACTAAAGCATGAGACAAGTATTCAAAAGAGTAAAAATGATGAAATAAAATTTTTAAAATAAATGTGTGTTCTATAACAAGGATGGGCAACTGGCGGCTACTGGGAAGCATGCGGCCTGCAAGGCTTTTCGTTTTGTTTTTTTTTACTCCCGAAATTATTATGAAAAAAATAATTAATGTGACTGAAATTATAATTTGTTTTCTTCAAAATTTGTTAAACAGAAACCAAAAAAAACACCCCCCAAAAAACCCACTTTTTTAAAAGACCTGACTTTGAACTTACTTTGAACATCAAAAAGACAGAGACTATGGTTATATATAAGAAACAGAATCCACCAACATGCAGTATAAAATTAAACGGAACCATTCTAAAGCAGGTGCAGAAATTCAAATACCTTGGAGCAGTAATAACTTCAGATGGGAAATGCAAAACAGAAATTAGGAACAGAATAGGCCAAGCAAAGACTGCATTTCAGAGAATGAGAAACATATTAGCTAACACATCTTTATCAATGAATGTTAGAAAACGAGTCCTAAAATGCTATATTGAACCTATCTTGTTATATGGAAGTGAATCATGGGCAATAGGCAAGTCTGCACAAAAATCATTGGAAGCAGCAGAAATGTGGTTTATTAGAAGAATGTTGCGAATCCCCTGGACAGCAAAAATAACTAATGAAGAATGTAGGAGAAGAGCTGGAGAGACAAAAAACCTTGTCAGAAAGATAAGAGAGAGACAATGTACTTTCATAGGACATGCAATGAGAAGAGTGGGCATTGAAAATATTATAACAACAGGAAAAATAGAAGGAATAAGATCAAGAGGAAGACCAAGAGAAATGATACTGGACAGTCTGACGGGATGGTGTGAGAGGAGATCACCAACTGAACTGATGGCCTGCATGAAGGATCGGGTACTCTGGAGAAGCATAATAGCCAACGCCAGTCGGCACGGCACCTGATGATGATGATGATGATGATGATGATGACAAAGTTAATTAAAACGCTTAGTTCGGCTTTACTTCAGAATTATCACTTTTGTTTCTCATCTTTATGCAAGTTTAAAAAAACATTTTAAAAAGTTCCTTTAGATTCTATCCTCAACTCGACCCCCCAAAACAGTTGTGCCCCTTCAGGCTCTTGAAGTTGGACCTCTCACTGACCTATGACCTTTGCCTAATTTGAACTACGAGTGGTTCATACTTCTAAACCACTGAACTGAGTGGCACGGAGATCAGAGCCTGTCTCTACTATTCTTACTTTCCCAGAAAAAAAAAAAACCAAGTACCCATTTCTTGAGGCTGGGTCGATATTTCCCTTCTGATGCCGGCCGTTCGGATAAAAATTCCTAATATAGAATCGAACTCGGGACCTCTGGTCGGCAAATTAATCTCTTTATCGCTGCACGACTGATGTTACAATACAGGAATTAAGTGTGCTAGATTATAATATATTCATATATGTATATACCTTATAAATGGAAAAACTTATTATGTCAGTCCGTAAGAATAGTGAAGAACAAAACCTCTATCTTAATGCAAAGAAAACTAGATTTGATGACGACAGCTGACATAACAAATAAAGTAACTGAAATATGTATCAATGAGGAAAAACTGGAAGAAGTGGAGAGTTTTGAATATCATGGATCATTAGTAACTAAAAATGGAGATACAATGAGGGAAATTAAAAGAAGGATATCTGTCACTCTTCAGAAAGTAAAACAACTAAAGAATCTGTGGAGAGGTAGCAGACAGAACCACAAAAATCAGATTTTTAAGGGCATGCATCTTTCCCATCGCAACAAATGCCTGTGAGACCTGGACACTTAACAAAACAGCTGAGAAACACATAAATGCCTTTGAATGTAAATGCTACAGAAGAGTTCTTCAGATATCATGGACACAAAAAAGAACAAATATATCTATACTACAAGAACGTAATATTGAAGAATGTTGGCTACTAAAGTGGATTAAACAGATAAAACTTAAATATTTTGGACACATTAAACGTCATGATAATTTAGAGAAGACCATCTTGGAAGGGAACATAATGGGAAAAAGAAAGAGAGGAAGACCAAGGCGAAGAAGGCTGCAAGACATCGTTGATGATCTGCAAATGGATGAATCAGCAGCAAGCCATCTTGCTTACACCAGAGAGGCCTTACAGGAGAGCTGTTAGGGAGACAAACTTGCCAAGAGACATGTAAATGACTGACTGACTGACTGACTGATATGCCTTATAATCACATAGTCAAAACTATGCGCAAAAATGTTCTATTTAAAAGTCTCACTTTTACATAGAAAAGGAAATTTTATCTGTTGATATACTTGAATCTTATATGTTTGTGAAATTAAGACATTAAGTTGTATTAAAAGTGGAATTGTATCTGTTTGTGAAGCCTAGTTATTTTACACATGAAAGTGAGATTTATTCGTTTATGAAGTCTAGTTATCCTGCAGATAAAAGTGGACTTTTAGTCTTTTGGGAAATTTAGTCATTCTACACATAAAAGTTGAATTTTATTCATCTGTGAAGTCTAGTTAATTCTACAGAAAATTGGAATTTTAATGTATTTCTATCCGTTTGTAAAAAATGAAGTTTTTTTTCTGTTTTCCAAAAATGAATTTTCATCAATATGTGAAAATTAGAATTCCATGTATGTATTTACACATTCCTGATTTGATCTGTTTGTTAAAAAGAAAAAAAATGGGGGGGGGGGGGGATTTTAACCTGTTTTTTATTCTACCTTTATATTCCAGAATGGGGTTACCAGATCCCGTCTATTCCAACACAGCGTACTCGACCACGCCGAGTTACATGCCCTTGGGTTCTGATCCTTCGGCCTTCTATCCGCCATTGGTAAGTATCATCATCATGTGCCAGATAAACTTCCCTGTGTCCCAGGTTCAGCGGTTTAACATTTTCATGCTGTCCCAAGTACACTTGTTACTTTTTAACCAACCCCGTTCCCCCCCCCCCCAACTCCTACCACACACACACACCCACACCCACCCACACGACCCAACTTAAGAAGTCCGTTTTGGACATACATATTCTGCCAGTTCCAGGGCAGCACCGTTGTTGAGAAGTCTGTAACGACTGACTTCAGCAATAAGGGCCGGGGCCTCGCAAAGGGGCAGCTTTCCGTGGCTTTAAATTTGGAAGAATTTGGGGCCCCCAGGGGGCACATTTTAATTGGTAAAAGTGGGGATGTGGCAAATACTGCCCTCTGTTGACTAAAATATATTTTTTGTACTGCCAGTTTGTACCGTGATGATGATGATGATGATGATGATGATGATGAACAAAGTAAGGTTGTGAACTATCGTATTATTGAAGATGATTGAAGATGTTCTTTGATTAACGCGGACATTATCTTCACACACAAGCTGGTTCCTGTTGTCTGGAATCAATCAATCAAGTACCATGCCGCGTGGCGTAGGCGATCATTTCTCTCTACAGTTCCCTGTCTTAAGACGTAATTATGAGATCTGCCGGTGACTTTATTCCTACCCACACTGACAGCCCAGTAATTTCTCTCTCTGTCTTCCTCTGTCTCTTTTTCCCTCAATTTTTCCAGTTGCCACAATATGTTCCAGTTTTCCTCTTCTCAGAAAATGTTCTACAAATCTAGCTTGTCTGCCTCTGATCTTTGTTATAATTTGCCTTTTAACCCCAGCCTCTCTTAAGACTTCATAGGTGGCTTTCTTAGCTGTCCATGGTACCTTCAGCATCCTCCTTATGAACCACATTTCCATGACCTCCATTTCTCACTGTACTCTCTTATTCATGGACCATGCTTCACATCCATAAAACAAAATTGGCTCGATGTAACATTTAAGTACTCGGAATTTTCTTTCCATTGATATGGATCTCTTGCACAAGATGTTAATATGCGAGGCCCTTCATTATTATTTCGTATGTCTATTTCGCTTGTATTGAGTTCTCTAATGTATTCTCATCATCGTGCCATTATTTCATCTATGTCCATTATTGTATGCCCCTCCTTTGACTTCAGGCAGTCAGTCTTGTGGTATGCCCTTTTGTTTGTTAACTCCTTTATTTGTTTGTACATATGTCTTGCGTTTCCATGATGGTGTGTTTCTATTTCATTACATTTCTTTTTTAGGCACTCTTCTTTAGCTTTATTACATGTGTGTCTTATTTCTTTATTTATTTTGTCATATTCATCTTTATCTTCCTTGAGATTTCTTCTCCGATTCATTAGTTGCAAAATTTCTTCTGTCATCCACCCCTGTTTAGCTTGTCTTTTATTTGGAGGTAGGATTTCGATAGATGTTTGCTGAATAGATTCTTTGAGCATATTCCATTGTTCATCAATCGTTTCAATCTTCTCTATAGCATTATATCTATGTACTATGGTCCTATATTGTTCTTGTATTGCCCTATCTTTCCGTAACAGCTCTCTATCTAGTTCTTTGTTTTTAGCTGTTACCTTTAACCTTTTTAGCCTGATTCCCACTTTTCCTACGACTGGGATGTGGTCACTGTTGCAATCTGCACTTGGTCTTGTTTTCACGGATATTAGTGAGTTCCTGAAACTTCTGTTGGTCATAATATTATCTGGTTAAGTATGTTATTATTTGGGCTTTATCATGTTCATAGTTGCCTTGGGTGTTGTTGAAACTAAGTATTTCCTATTATCCCCGGGACAGCAAATATAACATATGAATAATGTATGAGAAGAACTGGAGAGACAAAAAAATCTTGTCCCAAAAAAAAAAAAAAAGAGAGAGAGAGAGAGAGAGAGAGAGAGAAACAATGTACTTTCATAGGACATGCAAGGAAAAGAGGGGGCATTGAAAATATTATAACAACAGGAAAAATAGAAGGAATAAGATCAAGAGGTAGACCACGAGAAATGATACTGGACAGTCTGACGGGATGGTGTGAGAGGAGATCACCAACTGAACTGATGGCCTGCATGAAGGATCGGATACTCTGGAGAAGCATAATAGCCAACGCCAGTCGGCACGGCAGCTGATGATGATGATGATTATCATTTTATTCTTTTCTGTTCACTAAATAAACATCTCTCCTCTTGTATTTCTGATACCTAGCTCATACTTGCCAGTAGCTTAATTGTCTTGTTCAGTCCCTACTTTCGCGTTTAAATCACCCAGCACAAAGTTTACTTCCCATGGTTTGTGCTGTTTCATTGCAATGTCCAGATTGTTGTAAAATTCTTTTATCTCATCATCAAAGCTTTCTGAAGTTGGTGCGTATACTTGGATGAGATTTGTGTCTATTGGGTGGCCCTGTAATTTAACCATTAACACTCTGTCTGATATGCACCAGAAACCTTTCACAGTTCTTGCTGTCTTCTTATCCAATATTATGCCAACTCCATTTCTACGCTGGTTTACCCCGGAATATATTATTCTGAAGTCTTTATGTTCTCTGCTTCCTGCTCCAGTCCATCTCATTTCACATAAACCAAAGATGTTAATTTTCATTCTTTTCATTTCTTGTTCGATGTTTTCCAGTTTTCCAAGTTCTGTTAGTGTTTTAATGTTCTATGTTGCAATTACTGTGGTGTTACTTGTGTTTTTCATTCTTCTCTCTCTCTCTCTCTCTCTGAACCTTAAGTGCCCAGGGCACATGGGGCTTCCGCAAGGGTTTTCCACAAATGCCTGTCCTTCGCCTTTTTTTCTGCTCTTGCCCAGGTGAGCCCTCTAGTGCTCAACATCCTTTCTGTTGTTCTTCTCCATGTCTCTTTTGGTCTATCCTTACTTCTGTTCCCCTGTGGTGTCCATCTTAGTGCTATTTTTGGTAGTGAGTTGTCAGTCATTCGGAGCACATGTCCCAACCATCGCCAGCGTCTTTCCTCAATAATTGTTGTCAGTGGCTTCATCTGCATTTCTGCCAATAAGATGTTATTTATTATGGTGTTTGGCCAAAATATTTTTCTAATTCTTCGTAAACATTTATTCTGGAAAGAATTCAACTTGTTTTCTATTGTTTTGGTCATTTTCCAGCATTCACTTCTATAGAGTAGTACACTTAGAACATTACTCTTAAATATCCTGATTTTCATATCTGTGCTTAGTTTTTTTTTTTATTTCCATATAGTCCGCAGCACTGCAAAAGCATGGTTTGCTCTAGTAAGTCTGCTGTTGATGTCATCTGTGCTGTCTCCATTTTCTACTACTCTACTGCCAAGGTATACAAATTCTTTGACCTCCTCCACTAACTTGCTATCTACTCTGAGTACATTTCTTTTGTTCACATTTTGCTTCATTAACTTTGTCTTTCCTACGTTGATCTTTTGTCCTATGTTGTTTGCATTCTGAGTTAGCTTGTTTATTTTATCTTGCATATCTTTGTGACTGCTTGACAAATGTCGTCCACAAAGTCAAGGTCCTCCAGCACTGTGTCAAGGGTCCATTGTAATCCTCTGCGTTTGTCTGATGTTGCCTTCTTCAGTAACCAGTCTACTGCCAAGATAAATAATGTTGGTGATAGTACACATCCCTGTTTCACTCCTGTTTGTACCCTAAAGCTGCTGGAGGTATGTTCTCCACAGATCACTTTGCACTGAAAACCCTCATATTACATTTACTATCTTATGGGGGAGGCCATGCCATCTTAGGATTTTCCACAGTGCATCTCTGTTGACACTGTCAAAGGCTTTCTCAAAATCTATGAACAATGCATATGTTGTGCTATGCCACTCATTTGCCTGTTCTAATATTTGTCTAAGTACAAATATGTGGTTTATGCATGATTTTCCTTTCCTAAATCCTGTCTGCTCTTTCCGAAGTTTTTCCTCAAGTGTTGGTACAATTCTGTTGATGATTATTCTGCAAAATACTTTACTGGTGAGTGGCAGTAGGGTAATGCCTCTCCAGTTCCCGCAATCTCTGGGGTCACCCTTCTTTGGTAGTTTTACTATAAGCCCAGTTTTCCACTCCTCTGGGGCTTTTTCTAGATCCCAAATTTGTTGTAATATCCGGCAAAGTTGTTTTGGTGTTTCTGTTTCTTCTGCTTTCAACATCTCAGCAGTCACTTCATCTTCACCTGGTGCCCTGTCTGATTTTAGCTTCTTTATCGCTTCCTTTACTTCACTTATTGTTATTGGTCCTGTATTGATGTTTAGTTCCGCTTTTGCTTCAGGTATGTCTATTGTTTGTGCTGCTTGTGTTCTGTTTAGTAGGGTGTTAAAGTGTTCCCTCCATCTTTCAATTTTTTCTCTTTCTCCACTGACCAGTTGTCCATTTTGTGTCCTTACTGCACTTTCACATCTTGTGTTGAAGTTACCTGTCATCTGCTTTGTGATTTTATATATGGTTTTCATGTCATTTGTATATGCTGCTTTCTCTGCTGTTTCTGCTAAGTTGTGATAATATTGACGTTTATCTTGACGGCATGATTCCTTCACTTCTTTGTCTTTTTGTGCATAGTTACTTAAAATTTGTTCTTTAAGCCGTTGTGATTTGGTGTTCAGTAATTTTTTCTTGATTTCTTTTCTTTGCTCTATCTTTTCCCATGTGGTCTTGCTTATCTATTCCTCTTTTCTCCGTTTCTGATATCCCAGCACCTCTTTTGCTGTTTCCTGTAGTGTTTTATTGAACTCTAGTATGGCCATTTCTGCTTCGTCTTGTAGGACACTGAAGGGGTTCTTAAGTACTATTGAGAATTCGTTCCTTGTTTGCTGGTCTTTCAGTTTTCTTGTATCAAAACGTATCTTTCTGTGTTCTCCGATTCTGGCTTTCCTTAATTTTAGTTTTATTTTTGCTACCAGAAGGTTGTGATCACTTCCTACATCTGCTCCTTTCCTTGCTTGCACATCTTGTAGTAACCGTTTCCACTTGTTGTTTATTAGTATGTGATCGATTTGGTTTTCTGTGGTTTTATCTGATGACCTCCAAGTCACCTTATGGATGTTTTTATGTTGGAAAATTGTCCCTCCGATGGTCATCATGTTTTCTTCACAGAAACGGCAGTCTTTCTCCATTTTCATTTATTTCTCCAATTCCTTCTCTTCCCATGATTCTTCTTCTATCTTCATTTCCTTCACCCACTTTTGCATTGAAGTCACCCAAGATGAGTAGCATATCATGCTTGGGTATTGTTTCTACTGTGGCTTGGAGGCTGTTGTAAAAATCTTCTTTTAATTCCTCTCAGCTGCTTCTATTGATGCATAACAAACTATAATAGACAGCTTCGTGAATCTTGAGTTGAACCGTGCATATAATAATCTCTCATTTATTGGGGTCCATTTCAGCAATGCTCTTGATGCTTCTTTTGTTATAATCAATGCTACTCCTCCTTCATGAAGATCTTCTTTACCTGACCATATTATTGTATCTTTTGTGTGCTGTGTTGTTAATTTCCTTCTGCCTTGTCCTGTCCATCTTGCTTCTTGTATTCCTAGTATGTCTAGTTTGTATCTGTGCATTTCCTTGATGGTTTGTGCTAGTTTTCCAGTCTGGTTAAGTTTTCTTACATTCCAGCTGCCTATTTGCATCTTGTGTTTAGGTTCCAGGAGGTCTGCAGTCGGGCTGGGGACTTCCAGTGGCTGGCTTTCATCCACAACCTTCATGGGCTCAGTTTCCTCTTCTTCTTCTTCTTCGTTCGCTTCTACCACCAAAACTGCACTGTGATCCTACTGAATTTACGCCTGTGGTCCTCGTTAGATCCCGTGGTCTCCTGTGTGGTCCCCGAAAGGACCACACGAGATCCACGTGAGGACCACAAGGGGTTCAGAGTATCACAGGGCTTTAGCCTGTATTCTTGCTCAGTTTCCTGATACGCATTTCTCCTTCCACCTGCATTTGTTTTTTTTTCCCTTGCTTCCGTTTCTGTAGCAGTCTGATAGTTTTTTTTACCGGATAGGGTTGCTGGCCCTATGCCGAACCCTCCTTAGCGCCTTTTACGATCATGCGTGGTAGGGTACAGTGGTCCTATTCTTTGCAGATCCCGGGTACCACACGGGGGAGTTTTCCATTCTTAGCTGCCATTTATTTTAGCCTGTGCAGCAAGTCTCTCTGCCACATCATTGCCATGTACTCCCACATGCCCTGGACAGTAAAGCCACGTTAGGCTTGTCACAGCTGACTGGCTTAACAGATGAACCCATTCTTTTCCAAGCAAATTTTTCTCAATCTTACGAAGCACACAGTGTTGGTTTCCCCTTGCCTTCCACTGGTTTGTTTATGGTTTACTCCACTAGCCTTTGACTCTGGCCAGAGTCTACTCTACAAATATTACCATATTCACTAGACCAAGCCCGATGAAAGGTTCAGTGAATCCATTGAATTCTGACTAAGAACATCAAGATGTATCGCTGACAACATCACTTGACATAAGATGTCTTAGGACATAAAATTCGTTAGTTTCGTCGTTGAAGCACATAATCATTGTTCACAACATCAAGCTCTAGCATATTCTACACAAACTGTAATCAAAGTTTCACAATTATCAAATCTTCATAATCACTTGAAACACATCTTCAGTATGTCCTAGGACTACTTCTCGTTCCAAACTGACTTCCTGAATATATATTAATCCAGTTGTCCTTGTCTGCGAGTTTCAAAATAATATTCAAAATAATTCAAAATAATGAAAATTCCCCTTAATCAAAATGGAAAAATACACATAGAAGGGACAGATATTGAAGAAGTCAATCAATTTGCATACCTTGGCAGCTACATAGACCACGATGGTGGCACCAGAAAGGAAGTTAGAATTGCAAAAGCAGCATCAATCTTCAAGAATCTTGAGAACATTTGGAATTCAAAAGTTATAAGCACAAAAATCAAGTTAAGGCTATTCAATTCAAATGTAATATCTACCCTCATTTACCCATGCGAAAGCTGGAAAACAAAAAAAAAAATAGACAAGAAATTAGACTCTTTTTGAAAACAAATGCCTAAGGAAAATACTCGGCATCAAGTGGAACGAATTCAAGAACAATGCGGAGATAAGACAGATGACTGAACAACAATCAGTCTCATTGGTGATCAGGAAAAGGAGATGGACATATGTTGGTCACTTGATGAGAATAAATGATCAGAGAATCCCAAAACAAGCTATCAAGTGGAACACAACAGGCCAAAGAAAAAGAGGCAGACCGCGTGAAACTCTGAAGAGGATATTGTTAAGAGAGGCCAAATTAACAGGCATAAAATGCCTTGATGAGGTTGAAAGACTCGCCGAAGACAGGAAAAATTGGTGAACTACTCTGCGAGCCCTATGTGACGTTTAACGGCATGGGAAGGATATAAGATATAAGAATTGTCCATCTGTTCAATCTGTCGTTTCTCTCCTCTTCTTTCTGTCTCCCCTGTTCTTGTCCCCTAAAACTGCATGGCTGACTTATATGTTCTAAATCAATTATCCAAAAGGCCACACCTCTAGATGTTTCTAATTGGTCAGTTAGTCAAGGCGGTCTACTCCCTTATTTCAAAGTTAAAGATAAAATTCTCGTTTCCACGCCATCCAGGCATATTGGGGAATACGGTGTTAGGCCCGTATTTTCCATGACCTTCGGCACATGAAAGTCTGATGTGGTCAGTATCACGCCTGGCCGCTTTATCTTCCCAGATTTCTCTGGTACCCATTTTTAGAGGCTTAGTGAACCCCTATCGCCTTTTTGATGTGTATCAGAAAAAAAAATCCCACTGCTGGGACTGAACCCGGTACCACCAGATTAATAAACCAAGCGCCTAACCACTCAGCTAACCACTCAGCTAACCACTCAGCTAACCAGGCCGCATTACTTCAAAACCGGGTGTAAATTGCGTCATAAGATTAGCAACTATGCGTCCCGCGTCAGTCTATTGTGTAAAATCCGTCTATACAATTTTCTCATCAAATATCAGGCGTTTGTGACACCTATGTTGGGATTAGCCCAGATCTGTTTACAGTGTCCGCCAGTCTCTGTCTGTTCTATTGTGATCTGGGTAAATCCTATTTATCTGCCTTAACTGTCGGCGCCCTGTTATAATATTACTAAATGCCGTCACTGGAATTTTCCGTCATTTCTGACCTACTTTCTACGTATCTGTAATAATAGTAACTATAATAAAAATGCTAGTAGTAATAATAATCATAACATTCATAATAATAATAATGATACATTAATCATCACTCACAACGCCATGCTACAGATGATGATGATGATGATGATGATTGATGTCTGTCCCAGTTATACCTCCTGTTGCTCTTACATGGTCATCCATGGCAACATAACCGTACGGTCTGCTTTCGCAGTGTGTGTGTGTGTGTGTGACTAGACTTGTGTCTTCTGTCTCGACTTTTCGCCATCGGAACCAAAACATAAATAAAGTCAGGAAGAAACAAAGGAGACAGACAGACAGACAGATTGATTGATTGATTGATTGATCTTTATTTCAAAAGGGTTAAGAATTGGACACGCAGGCCCGTCTGACATTCTGCCCTTTACACAGACAGACAGACAGACAGACAGACAGACAAATAGATAGATAGATAGATAGATAGATAGATAGATAGATAGATAGATAGATAGATAGATAGATAGATAGATAGATAGATAGATAGATAGATAGATAGATAGATAGATAGATAGATAGATAGATAGAATTGTCAAAACGGTAAACAGAGACACAAAGATAGGCATTGAATACAACAAACTCAAGAAACGACGAAGTTATGATTGTCCAAATGAGAACAGAGCACTCCAGTCTGAGACGCCATCTGTGATAAAATGCTGAGGGGCTACCATCACTGCACGTCGGACAAGTCCATAAGTGCTCCAAGCAAAACAACTCCTATCAAAGGATATCTCAGCACGGAGCACGGGTTCCATAGATGACCTTCTGGATCCGATCCCACACCCCCGAAGTGCGAGACTGACCGGGGGGTCCGGAGGCATCATTATGCTACACGGTGGAACTGTATTAACAGTTCTATGTGGTTATGGAAAAGAGACAGCAGATGGCGCGAACCAGCCACATAGCATACTTCCGACATAGCGACCTGGATAGACCCCAGTCCACACATGAGAAGGTATATGGCGATGCTGAAAACCAAACTGCCACATTTGTGGAGATGTGTAGAGAGATATTGATTGATTGATTGATCTTTATTTTCAAAAGGGTTAAGAATTGGGCACGCAGGCCCGTCTGACATTATGCCCTTTATCATACATCTTTCACTCTGTTCCAGACATTCTATAAATATGCTGCTCATATAACAAACATAATTAACAATGAAATAACTACATGCACATATAAATGACTAACTTCAGACACATATAAATGACTAACTACAGACACATAAAATGACTAACTACATACACATATAAATGACCATCTACCAAACAAAAATTTCATTATTATTCAGAATAACGAGTTCAGTGTCTGTAAGAGCAGTCTAAAATAACTTTTAAAGTTTTACGATTCATGGAGGCATGTAGTTGACATCAAATAGATATTGTAAAACTTTACAGTTGTAGGAAGGAGTATAGTTTATATTTTTTATACAGGATGGGAGGGCATTCCAAAAATAAGCAGGAGAATAAGTAAAGCTTTTCTTGTAAGAGAGAGAGAGAGAGAGAGAGAGAGAGAGAAAGAGAGAGATTGGCGTTGATGGTCTGTGCGAACGACGAAGGAGAAGAAATTCATCCCACCAGGAGTCAGAACTGAATCATTTGACCATAAATCAATGAGTCAACATTTCATTAAGTCACTGACGCAGCTTTTATGCCAAGCCCGGACAAGTTTTACACTATAACACTCGGCGTCAGTGGAAGCCAAAGTATGCTGGAGATCAAAGGCTGGGTTATCTTAATTCACTTTACAGACTTGACAGTCCCCCCAAGAACTTGACAATATTTACTTTGATTTTTTTTTTCAATGGTCTGGTTTGATCTGGATTTGACTGACTCTCTTCCCGCACCTAAACTTGAAGTACGTGTGTGACCTGTGGAGATTAGGTAAAACACAAATCTTCATTGAAAATATCTTTTATTTTATACATTTATTTTCTCTTCTATGTCTTCAAGCAGGATAACCGCCCACATGTAAGTCTAGGTGGTATTTCTCACTGTTATTTTAGCTTTCATTCATTCATTCATTCATTCATTCATTCATTAGCAGAACTTGCAGAACTTTGACCCCCACCCCCACCCCCCTCAATACCTCTCCTGTAGGCCTCTCGGTTGTGAGCAAGATGGCCTGCTGCTGATGCATCCATTTGCAGATCATCAACAATGTCTTGCAGCCATCTTCGCCTTGGTCTTCCTCTCTTTCCTTTTTCCCATTATATATCCCTCCAAGACGGTCTTCTCTAGATTATCATGGCGTTTAATGTGTCCAAAATATTTAAGTTTTCTCTCTTTAATCCTCTTTACTAGCCAGCCTTCTTCAATATTAAGTTCTTGTAGTATGGACTATCAGCCTCTCATGTCACATAACGAAGCTACTTCTGAGAATCATTATGAGAAGAAAACAAGGAAAAAGATATAAATTTAAATAGCAGATGAACAGTTTGGATTTATTGAAGGAAAGGGAACACACAATGCCATTTATGCTTTACGAACACTAACAGAAAGAGCTTTAGAAGTACAGAAAGATCTCTACTTATGCTTCATTGATTACACCAAGGCATTTGACAAGGTGAAACATAATGAAATTATTAAAATGCTTGAAGACATCAATATAGACGGCAAAGACTTGAGGATTGTAAAACATCTATACTGGCAGCAAGAAGCAGCAGTTCGAGTTGAAAATAGAATTGGAAAATATCAACCTATAAAACAAGGGGTGCGACAAGGATGTGTACTATCTCCAGACCTTTTTTCTATGTATAGCGGGAATATTCTAAGAACAATCATCACAGAACCAGGCATAAAAATTGGAGGATACAATATTAACACCCTTCGGTATGCTGACGACACAGTACTGATAGCTGAGAAAGAACAAGACCTGCACAATCTCTTGGATAAAGTCGCCAAAGAAAGTGAACAGAAAGGCCTTACTTTGAACATCAAAAAGACAGAGACTATGGTTATATCTAAGAAACAGAATCCACAAGCATGCAGTATTAAATTAAACGGAACTATTCTAAAGCAGGTGCAGAAATTCAAATACCTTGGAGCAGTAATAACTTCAGATGGGAAATGCAAAACAGAAATTAGGAACAAAATAGGCCAAGCAAAGACTGCATTTCAGAGAATGAGAAACATATTAGCTAACACATCTTTATCAATGAATGTTAGAAAACGAGTCCTAAAATGCTATATTGAACCTATCTTGTTATATGGAAGTGAATCATGGACAATAGGCAAGTCTGCACAAAAATCATTGGAAGCAGCAGAAATGTGGTTTATTAGAAGAACGTTGCGAATCCCCTGGACAGCAAAAATAACTAATGAAGAATGTATGAGAAGAGCTGGAGAGACAAAAAACCTTGTCAAAAAGATAAGAGAGAGACAATGTACTTTCATAGGACATGCAATGAGAAGAGTGGGCATTGAAAATATTATAACAACAGGAAAAATAGAAGGAAGAAGATCAAGAGGAAGACCAAGAGAAATGATACTGGACAGTCTGACGGGATGGTGTAAGAGGAGATCACCAACTGAGCTGATGGCCTGCATGAAGGATCGGATACTCTGGAGAAGCATAATAGCCAACGCCAGTCGGCACGGCACATGATGATGATGATAGTATGGATGTATTTGTTCTTTTCTGTGTCCACGATATTTGAAGAACTCTTCTGTAGCATTTACATTCAGAAGCATATATGTGTTTCTCAGCTGTTTTGTTAAGTGTCCAGGTCTCGCAGGCCTATGTTAAGTTTGGCTTCATAGCCAACGGTTATTATATAAATTTTGCATATTTAGAAAAACAAAATATTGCGAAGTGTACTACTCTATGAGAAATTGGGTGGCGAAGAGTGGTGGACCTGAGACAGAGGTTTCAGGCGGTGATTAAAGAGCAATCAAGACGCTGATAATTTATAGACAAGATGATGATAATTTATAGTCAAGATGATGATAATTTATAGACAAGATGATGATAATTTATAGCCAAGATGATGATACTTTCTAGACAAGATGATGATAATTTCTAGACAAGATGATGATAATTTCTAGACAAGATTATGATAATTTCTAGACAAGATGTTGATAATTTATAGACAAAATGATGATAATTTATAGACAAGATAATGATAATTTATAGACAAGATGATAATAATTTATAGACAAGATGATGATAATTTATAGACAAAATGATGATAATTTATAGACAAGATGATGATAATTTATAGACAAAACGATGATAATTTAAAGACAAGAGGATGATAATTTATAGACAAGATGGTGATAATTTATAGACAAGATGATGATAATTTATAGACAAGATGATGATAATTTAAGAGAAGACGATGATAATTTATAGACGAGGTGATGATAATTTATAGACGAGATAATGATAACGATGATTATTTAAAGAACGTACAATGATAATTTAAAGACTAGATGATGATAATTTAAAGAAAAGACAAGACAATTATAATTTATAGTTAAGACGATGAGAATTTAAAGACAAGACGATGATAATTTAAAGACAAAACAAAACAATGAGAATTTAAAGACAAGACGATGATAATTTAAAGACGAAACAAAACAATGATAATTTAAAGACAAGACGATGATAATTTAAAGACAAAACAAAACAATGATAATTTAAAGACAAGACGATGATAATTTAAAGACAAGAAGATGATCATTTAAAAAAAACGACAACGGTAATTTAAAAAGAAGACAAGACGATGATAATTTATAGACAAGGGGATGATAATTTACAGACAAGACGACGAGAATTTAAAGACAAGACAATAAGACAGTAATTTAAAGACAAATCAAGACAATGATAATTTAAATACAAGATGATGATAATTTACAGACAAGGCTATGATTATTTAAAGACAAGACGATGATAATTTAAAGACAAAACTATGATAATTTAAACATAATACGATAATAATTTAAAGACAAGACAGTATGATGATAATTTAAAGACAGGGCTATAAAAATGTTAAGACAAACACACTGATGATAATGCAACGATTACTCAAGACGTCGATAAATTAAATGCTTTGATTACTCTGAAGTATGACATTTAAGATCTGTGGTCGCCTTGGACCGACCAGGTTAGAGTTGGCTGAAAGACTGCATCATTTGTCCCTATTGCTCATGAGAACAGGTTCCGTGACTTACGTACTCTCTCTCTCTCTCTCTCTCTCTCTCTCTCTCTCTCTCTCTCTGGTGGTGGACCTTGCTCAGATGTCAAGCTACTGGCATAATTTCTCTCCATCTTCTTACGCGCTTCATGAATATTCAGAAAAAGGCTGTAACCAGTCAGACAAAAGATACAGTATTTCCTCTTCCGTTCTGAATTTCGTTCCAGACTCCACCACGATGAGTCAAGATTTTATAAACACATAAGCTGGGAGCGCCATGAGGAAGTAGGATAGGGCCTTAGTCAGCGGTAGCGTGATTCGCCAGTTCAGGTGACCGTGCTGTGATCTACTTTGACATAAAAGAGACAAGATGCTATTTTAAAGACCGTGGAATTCCTAATGCCCAACCTAGCTAATATTCACGTAAAGATTACAGGTGCCGCCTCTGTATATCAAGTTAATCTGTGTATATCTCTTGTTCTTTGTTAGCTCAAATTATATAAGAGTCTTTGTTCAAGTAAAGTTTATGGGGATTACAACTTCCTACTCTTTTCCCCAAATTCTTCGCTAACCTAAATTTACTGAATGTAGAGGGAGAGAGAGAGAGAGACACAGAGAGAGAGAGAGAGAGAGAGAATGAATGAATGAATGAATGAATGAATGAATGAATAATCTTTATTTTTCAAGGGTAAAGAATTGGGCACGCAGGCCTGTCTTACATTCTGCCCTTCATCACTCCATCTTTCATTCTTCCCACACACTTGATTTAGTACAAAAAATACAAATTAAATTAGGAAAAACATATCAAAAGAGTGTAAGATTTAACTACTACATTCAAGGTAAAAGAGAAGAAGTAATTAACCTAATAAAATAGCACTCACGCACACATACACACGCAGACATATACATAAATAAAAATACATTGTAAATACAGATCTTCTAACATATGTTTTTTTTTAACACACATTAAAATAATTTCTAACAATATCTAACAAGTTGCTTTTCTAACTATGTCATTGAAGTACTTGATGGTTTACGAGCCATGTGTTGAGAGAGTGCTGGCTATTTTATGGAGGCATATAATTACAAGCAAGTAAATAATGAAACAGGTTTGAGTTAAAGGATGAAGTATTACCAATGGATTTTAAATTGTAGGGGAGGGTGTTCCAGAGCTGTACTGCAGAGTATGCAAGGCTTTTCTTGTACAGATCAATCCTGGGTTTAGGAAGAAGACAGTTTTTTAAACGCTGGCTATGTTTAGTGTTATACGTAAACGAGAGAGAGAGAGAGAGAGAGAGAGAGAGAGAGAGAGAGAGAGAGAGAGAGAGAGAGGCGTAATTATCTTGAGGTAAAACTCTTAAGAGAGGTCAGTTTATGGAATCTTTCTGAGTCTTTGTGATTTCGGATTGTGACAGAAATAGGATATGTTATGTCTGTGAAGATGCTGCCAGTGTTGGTCACATAAGGCTTTGTTCAGTTCTGTTATTAACTTCTTCTTCATTCGAGGTTGTTGGTCATATCAGATCCTGATCCCTGTCGACATGACAAAGCCCGCAGTCCTCTCCAGATCCTGATAGGAGCCCCAAAGGTTTTACCCCAAGCTTGTGTCCTCTGGTCATGTCTCACGCTTCAGGTCTGCATGGTTTGGGCACTCTTGAAGGATATGTTCTGGAGTCTGGACTCCACTGCCACATGGACACTCGTCTGTGTGAGACATTTTGAATCGATATAGGTGGCTCAGTAGCCTACAGTGGTCTGTCCTTAGGTGAAAGAGGATGGTTTACTGATGTCTTTGTAGCTGGTGCATTGCATCTATTTCGTTGTTGGATTTTAGTTGTTTCTTCTATTCAGATCTGCACTGATCACGGATTATAGTTTTCGCCTCTTGGTAGTTTAGCTGTTATTAGTAAAACATTGTCTGCTAGCTTAGAGATTAGGCAAGACGCTGTTGAATGCCAACGACATGAGAGAAAGTGGCTGCATTCATGGGAAGGTATTTCTCAGAGACATTGTCTTTTCTTTTTTATTGTATTTTTTTTTTCTGTTGTCTTTCCTTATATTGTCTTTTTTTTTCTTCTGTATTTCTTCTAATAGTTTTCTTTCTGTTGTATTTATTTCTGTTGTTTTTTTTCTTCTTCTACTGCCTTTCTTTCTATTGCATTTCATTCTGCTGTCCTTTCTTCCATTGTCTTTCTTTCTGTTGTTTTTATTTTTATTATCTTTCTTTCTAATGTTATTTTTCTTTTTCTTTTTGTCTTTCTTCTATTGTATTTCTTTTCACTGTATAATTTTCTGTTGTTTTCATTCTATTGTCTTTTTTCTGTTTCCTTCCTTTCCGTTGTATTTCTTTCTGCTTCCTATCTTTCTTTTATATTTTTATTTATTGTTTTCTTCTATTGTCTTTCCTCTTAATGGTGATATTTCTGTTGTTTTATTTGTGTTCTCTTTTCTTCCCTTCTATTGCTTTCTAATGCCTTGCCTTATAGTATATTTTCTTGTGTTATATTTGTTTCCATTTTCTTTCTTTCTAATATCTTTCTTTCTGCTGTTTTTTCTTTTATTTTATCTCTTTCTATTGTCTTTTGTTGTATTGTATTTCTTTATAATGTCTTTATGTCTATTGCTTTTTTCTTCTATTGTCTTTTTTCTATTCTTTTTTCTTCTATCGTCTTTTCTTCTATTGCCTTTTTTCTATTATTGTTTCTTCTATTGGCTTTTTTGTCTATTATATTTTCTTCTATTGTCTTTTTTCTATTCTTTTTCTTCTATTGTCTTTTCTTCTATTGGCTTTTTCTATTTCTTTTTCTTCTGTTGGCTTTTTGTCTATTGTCTTTTCTTCTATTGGCGTTTTTGTGTTGTCTTTTATTTTATTTACTTTCTTTCTATTGTCTTTTATTATAATTGCCTTTCTAGTGTCTGTTCTTCTATTATCTGTTCTTCTGTTGCCTTTCTTTCTATTCTCTTTTCTTTTATTGTATTTCGTTCTATTGTCTTTACTTCTACTGCACTTACTTTGTATTCTATTTTCCCCGTCTTCTTTCATTCTGTTGCTTCTCCTTATATTATCTTTCTTTCCATTTTCTTTGTTTTTGTTTTGTTTTTCTATTGTCTGACGTGTAAGTAGGGCCTGCGTCTTGGCCTACTTACAGAACAGTTAAGTTACACTGGTTGACCGTCAGAAGAGAAATGACCATGTCAGTTTGTCACCCCCCCCCCCTCGTTGGCAGACATGGACACGAGCCTTTGGGACACAGGGCAAGACACCTGAGAATCTGGTACATCAATCTTACCGGTCTTTCACACACAGTCCACGGGAAGAAAGGAAGAAAGATCCTTGGGGGGGGGGGGGGGGTTAGTCGTCCTTTGGAGCTAGATTTATGATAGATTCCATTCAGGGATTGAATCTAGGTTATCATGCTGGGTTGCTTCTTCTTCTTCTTCTTCTTCTTCTTCATCATCATCATCATCATCATCATCATCTTCTTCTTCTTCATCATCATCATCATCATCATCATCTTCTTCTTCTTCTTCTTCTTTTCCTCCTTCTTCTTCTTCTTCGTCTACTAAAACGAAACTTCTAGAAACAATTTCTCCTAAAGAACAGAAGCCGCGGTGGCTGAAATAAAAAGATGAAGTTTAGTTTGATAGGCATCATCATCATCATCATCTTCATCATCATCATCACCATCTGTACAATTCTCTCCTCTTTTCTTCAATACACTGGCCAACACACATTGTGGTTCCTCAAATGTTAGATCTGTTTCTGCGTATATTTGAACTGCTGATTCCAAAAAATGGCACAAGTTTCCCCCTATCAGTTCTAGTTTTTAAGATACAGAACATATACCATATAGCACTCTTCACTCTATTCGCCCGTAACAAATCAGGATATTTTCATGTATTGTTTAAGTTAATATTTTTTAAAGTATGAAGAAAACATTAAACGTTAAAAGAAAAGTGTACTACATGAAAATCTACTTATTTCATACAAAAAGTATATGTCTATGATATAAGCATTCCACTGAAGCTTTTTGTCGTAAGACTCCCGACAGTGGGATTTGCCAGGACAATCATGCATAAGATTCCAACAAAAGTCTGCCATCATGTGTGCATCCCAACTTCCTTGGTATCTGGCTTACATTGTTCTTATGTCTTGGTGAAATCTTTCACCTTGCTCTTCACTTAAGTCACCAAGGTTCTCTGGAAATAAGATCTAAGTGGCTGTGCAGATAATGGATTTTAACACTCATGTTACAGCCAAGCCTGTTCAAATGAAGGAGGATATCCTCTACTAATTGTGTAAGTTGTCTGCCTTCTTGTTGCCAAGAAAGCCTTTCACAAGAAGAATAAATGAACACCAGGCACATGATTCGATTTCAGTCACTGATGCTCTGAAATGTAGGTCATTTATAAGTGGACCATTGAAAATCCCTGCCTTCAGTTTTTCTATGATAAGTCCAGGTAACTTCTGCACTATGTGATCAATGCACGAATCGTCTTTATTCAAAGGTAAGGTAAAGGTAAGATAAGGTAAGGTAGTCCCACAGCAAATGCCGTAGGGGATGAAGCGTTAGCGACATCATTATGCTGGGTCTCCTTTCCTCGCTGCCATTTTACGAGGCTGGGTCGACCTGGGGGCCATATTGGTCGGAAAAAAATAATCCCGCTCAGCTGGGGATTCGAACCCTCGACCATTCGTTGCTAGACGAGTGCTCTAACCACTACGCTGGCCGGTCCACGTCTACTCAAAGCCTTTAAAAATTGTTTCAATGGATCTAGCTTTATGTGTAGTGGTGGCAGTATGATTCTATCTCGTGCACCAAAGGTTCATTGATTACATTTTGTTCTCCAACCGCCATATATTCCCTCGGAGGCCAATCTTTTCTTGCCCAGTGTTCATGTTTGGCTCTACTATCCAAAAGGCATAACAAGCAAGGATACTATGTGTAGGCACTTTGTTGATTAAAAAGAAAATTAACCGTCTTCAAGTTTACACAAATCACCCATTGATGTTCTTGGTAATTTATATTTTCCAAGACTAAAGAGATGACCTTGTACTCTTCTTTCATTCTGGTGGTATGACCGATTGTAACAGAACCACATTTGTTGCCGTTATTTAAAATAACAAATTTCAAACTACGTTTTGAACTGTGGATGAAAAGACGCCACTCACTTGGGTTAAATTCTAAGAGACCAGTTTTCTTCACAAAGTTTCCGATGTCACTGCAGAAGTTGTTGTCTTCCGTGAGGAATGGCAGTAAATCTTTTTCTTTCCTTAGATAATGTAATTTTCATTCCAGGCTGAAGTACATTCTTTTTCTTTAGTCTGGAGGCGAGCAGTTCAGAAGACTCCTTGGAAACATTGAAGTCCCTGATCAGGTCACTAAATTCATTCTGATCAAAACGATCGCTATGTGAAGTTGTTTAGAATTCACTGTCACTGCCCCCACTTTCTTTACCTTGTATGATATCAGACATGCAAGACTCAACCTCTGAGAGCTGTGGTAGTTCAAGGAAAGGTGGAACAGGTAGAATATAAAAGTGCAGAACAAGTCTCCTGGCTGAAGGTAGATCAGGGTAAGACAACTTGTCACGATTTTTTCGATTGATGCCTATGATAATAACAATACAAAAATAACAATCATCGAATTGGTTTTTCGCTTCCATCCACACCACTGGTACTCCAAATATCTGGCAACTTCTCTTTCTAATTGTCCGATGGCCCAAATGCTCCGTACAGGTTTTGCGTAGAGGAGCCCATGGCTTATCTTGATCTCCAAGCTTGATAACATAAAAACCTACATATGCAATTTTTACAAACTCAGAAATAGGTTTCCTACTTGCTTTCAGCGTGTACTCCCCACAAATAGAGCAAAATACGTCGGGATAATTCAAGCAGCTTCGTCTTGAAGTAGCCATAACCTCTACGGTGTTCGATTTGCTAAGATGAAATGATGTGAGTGGGAATAGCCACACAAATAAAAAATAGAACATATTGAGAATATATACACAAAGAAAACTTAAATATTTTGGACACATTAAACGTCGCGATAATCTAGAGAAGACCGTCTTGGAAGGGTACATAATGGGAAAAAGAAAGAGAGGAAGATGGCTGCAAGACATCGTTGATGATCTGCAAATGGATGCATCAGCAGCAGGCCATCTTGCTCATAAATGAGAGGCCTACAGGAGTGCTGTTAGGGAGGCAGAGTTCCGCAAGGGACATGTGAAAGAATGAATGAATGAATGGGATATAAACACATCTCCTATAAGATCATGACTATTATACAGCGCAACTGTTTTAAACAGATCAGGTTGAGAAACCTCTGAAATATAAATTTATGTAATCTACGGAAATCATGATTTACCACCTTATTATTGTGTTTGTGTGCGGCGTGCGTACGTGCGTACGTGCGTACGTGCGTATAAATATGTAGTAGAACAAAAGCGATGTTGTCATTTGAGCTATACATTTTTATGGCAGTGTGCATTGTAGGAAAGGAAGTAGACGAACAGTTATGAAACAAAGGTCATTAGTAAAAAATATATGGGTAAAGGAAGTACATAAATTTCCCATTCAAATAAGACAGGTTGTTATGACATCCCAGTTCTGCGGAAGAGATTTATTAAAGAGCGGACTAAAGTTTTATAAATTCAGTCATATCTAAGAAACTAAAGCTGATGTCAGCCATATCTAAGACACAAGAGCTGATGTCAACCATATCTAAGAAACTAGAGCTGATGGCAACCATATCTAAGAAACTAGAGTTGATGCCAACCATATCTAAGAAATTAGAGCTGATGTCAACCATATTTAAGAAACTAGAACTGATTTCAACCATATCAAAGAAACTAGAACTGATGCCAACCATATCTAAGAAACTAGAGCTGATGGCAACCATATATAAGAAACCAGAGCTGATGTCAACCATATCTAAGAAACTAGAACTGATTTCAACCATATCTAAGACACTAAAGCTAATGTCAACAATATCTAAGACACTAGAGCTAATGCCAACCATATCTAAGACACTAGAGCTGATGGCAACCATATCTAAGACACTAGAGCTGATGCCAATCATATCTAAGACGCTAGAGCTGATGCCAACCATATCTAAGACACTAGAGCTGATGCCAACCATATCAAAGACACCAGAGCTGATGCGGTTTATCCAACGCAATTTTCTGAATCAGCGCCTAAAATAACCACAAAAACAGGCATAAAAGCCAGGTCATCAAGAAAAAATAAATTGCTTTTGTTGGACTATGGCATCAGTCTCTTTGCAGACTGGCTGGAACACCGGTCCTGCACTGAGTTCTATGTTATGCTGCAATGAGAGACGTATGTGAGAAGGGAGATAACAACAACAACAACAACAAAACAGATGACATTCGTTATTACCTTTAAATAGTGAAAAATTGCAGTGGTTCTCAAGCTGTGGGGAATTTCCATCACCCCTTTTCCCGAGATTTATCTTAGGGTTTAGGTTTGGGGGGGGGCGAGAAGGTGGGGGTGAGGGTTGGAGTGAACACTGGGCGACAATTTATGAGCAGCAGGTTTCATTTTAAATTTTCATTTATCTGCTCCATGTACAATTCACAAATGTAACTTTCTATATGAGACTGAGAATGTAACTTTCTATATGATATTGGGAATTTAACTTTCTATATGATATTGAGAATGTAACTTTCTATATGATAATGAGAATGCAACTTTCTATATGATATTAAGAATTTAACTTTCTATATGATATTGAGAATGTAACTTTCTATATGATAATGAGAATGCAACTTTCTATATGATAATGAGAACGCAACTTTCTATATGATACTGGGAATATGAACAGACATAAATATAATACTAAACGAATGAACTGAGCGACTTTTTACAACATGTGAGTAACCACTGACAGCTGACCTTAGATGAAACATGACTGACAGTTTACGGACGTAGATAAGTGGACCACATGAAGACGTGAGGGACAGGAAAAGACACGTTCAGTTTCAGTTTTCTTTCAAATGCCTAAGAAAATAACCTAACGCAAGAGGTTACTGCTCTACCTCTTTAATTAATAGTAGACCAACTATATCATCTTTATTAAATAGTAGACCGACTATATTATCTTTAATAAAAAGTAGACCAACTATATCATCTTTAAGAAATTATATACCGACCATATCACCTTTAATAAATAGTAGACCAACTATATCGTCTTTAAAAAATGATAGACCGACTATATCATCTCCAATAAATGGTAGACAAACTATATCATCTTCAATGCATGATAGACCAACCACATCATCTTTAATAAATGATAGATCAACTATACCATCTTCTATATCATGTCCAGTAAATGGTAGACTGACTATATCATGTTCAATAAATGGTAGACCAACTATCTCATCTTCAATAAATGGTAGACCAACTATCTCATCTTCAATAAATGGTGGACCAACTATCTCATCTTCAATAAATGGTAGACCAACTATCTCATCTTCAATAAATGGTGGACCAACTATCTCATCTTCAATAAATGGTAGATCAACTATATCATGTCAGACAAATGGTATATCAACTATATCATGTCCAATAAATGGAAGACCAACTATTCATTCATTCATTCATTTGCATGTCCCTTGAGGAACTTTGCCTCCCTAACAGCACTCCTGTAGGCCTCTCGGTTGTGAGCAAGATGGCCTGCCGCTGCTGCATCCATTTGCAGATCGTCAACGATGTCTTGCAGCCATCTTCGTTTGTGTCATCCTCTCTTTCTTTTTCTCATTATGTACCCTTCCAAGACGGACTTCTCTAGATTATCATGACGTTTATTGTGTCCAAAATATTTAAGTTTTCTCTCTTTAATCCGCTTTACTTTTTCTTCAATATTAAGTTCTTGTAGTATGGATATATTTGTTCTTTTTTGTGTCCATGATATTTGAAGAATTCTTCTGTAGCATTTACATTCAAAGGCATTTATGTGTTTCTCGGCTGTTTTGTTATGTGTCCAGGTCTCACAGGCATATGTTGCGATGGGAAGGATGCATGCCCTTAAAAATCTTATTTTTGTAGTTCTGTCTGTTCCTCTTCACAGCTTCTTTAGTTGTTTTATTTTCTGAAGAGCTATAGATGTCCTCCTTTTAATTTCCTTCCATGTATCTCCATTATAGTTAACGACAAGACAACATTAATGAATGATATGGAAAATTCACGATCAAGAATCATTGAGGCTGAAGATGCAGAGCATAATACTTAAACATAATAGCATATAATAATGAGCATTGACTGGCATGCAATATTAATACGATGAACTTAATGGACACATGTCCTAGAACTCTTTGAGCCCTTACACGCAGCCCCAGTAGGAACATGTGTGCAATCGCACTTAAACCTTGCAGCCGTAGCTGCAAATGGCATACATGACAAAAATGAATATGAACACAAGCACAATATATATATATATATATATATATATATATATATATACACACCAGATACAATACTAATCCAATATGAATAATGCTCAAAATGAAATCATACATATTTGATAAGCAATTGCCTTCTAATAACATACCTGTATCATTACAACTTTAACTATTAATAGAATTTAACCTTCAACAGCAATTACATCACTACACATACTGGCTCGACACCTACATCACATTTTATTCCACACTGCCCAAAAACTTACACCACATGAGGTGAGCACGGGCAGAAATCATAACCAAATAATCAGACGTCCTTAACACATACTATAAGAGAGAATTACAACAAGATCCATATGCACAAGGAAAAACAGAGCCTAGCCCGGCCATGCCTCTGACACGAATCATGCAAGAATATGATTAATCGTACTTCACACGCGGACCGTCCACACTAGTATGAAAAACAGAAACAAAATGTGCCTTGATAGATGTAATAAAGCACTTGCCATTTCTCTTATCTCTGTGTTACAGATATCTTAATGTAATTTCTAGTGTCTGAAGGTACACTTGATGCATATCCCTAGTGAGCTCCAAAAGAAACTCTACACAAAATGCACAATTAAATAGGTCTTTTGTGTCAGATGTTACCAAACTTTTTCATACTACGGCCTGCTTGATCTCATCTCCCAAGCCACATTCCTATCGGGACTCACAAAAGAGTCCTTGCTGATACGTCCGGCAGTTTTTCATCCTCTGGATATAAAATTGTTTGAAAGGCCTGGAAAAGTGATTAAATACAATCACGTGACCTTTACTCCGTAACCGTCACTTTTTCTGTTGTGTATGTGGAAGTTGGCAAAACAAAAGTAGTTGATTTACATGCGACCTGTCACTCCATTTCCGCATCCAGTTGTGGCCTTTGAGGTCACCGAAGTTGGACATCCCAGGTCTAGTTTATCTTCGTCTTAGCAGTAGGGAACGTCAATCTGGTCCAGATGTCTACTTTGACAAGGCTGAGCGTAGACACAGAGGCCGGTCACCAGAAGTCAAGTTCAATTTATGCTTTCACCTGTGTCCCAGGTCATGGGGTAGATTGTGAAGGTGATACTGAAAGTGATCAAGAAATGACAAGTGAGAGTTCAACAAAGAAAGAATTAAGAACCATTTACAAATGCGCATGGTTAGGACCACTGTTACTATTATTACTATTACTATATTATTATTGTTATATTTTTTTATTATTTTTACTATTACTATTATTATTATTACTACTGTGTTGTTATTATTATTACTGCTATATTAGTATTTTTGTTACTCTTATTATTATTGTTATGTTGCCAAGATAAGAACAGCTTATTTTCGTAAAAAAAGTGGGACGGGCTGTGAGTTGGGTGGTGCGGGTTGGGAAAAGCTGTCCATTCTGTCAGTCAGCCACCATAGCTGACATGCTGGAGCTAGAGTTGGCGAGCTATAGCTGATCAAGACCCTGTCCCACCTCTCTGTTGATATCCCCTTTAGTAACAGACCAAGCCTGGCTAACAGGGCAGGGAACGGCATAGTCCCCTTGGTGGTGGAGTCTGTTAAAGAAGTATTGCACACATACACCCCCCTGCTTTTCTGCTTCACTTAGGGACTGAGCAAAATAGCTACCACAACTCACTCTCAAGCCCATGCGAGGCTGTCTCTCAACATCTTCACATCATCGGCTGCACTGAGCACCAGCTCGCAGTGCCAGTTAAACAGAAAACAAGACAAGACAAGACAAGACAGGACAGGACAAGACAGGACAAGACAAGACTGGACAGGACAGGACAGGACAAGACAAGACAGACAAGACAGGACAAGACAAGACAGGACAAGACAAGACAAGACAGGACAGGACAGGACAAGACAAGACAAGACAGGACAAGACAAGACAAAACAAGACAAGACAAGACAGGACAAGACAAGGACAAGACAAGGCAATACTATTCATTAACGACCATACAGTTATATCATTTCGGCTTTCGTCTAATTCATACAAAGCACATCCACGTAGCCTAAACTTGGAAAAGACGAAAAAATCTAGACGTATGCAACAACGGATTAACCATCATCCAGGGCCCTAAACTAAGCTGAAAAGGAGCCCTAGGCTAAAATGAAAATGGGCCCTGGGCTAAACTGAAAACGGGCCCTTCTCCGAACTATACAGTTCATCTCCTAATATATAACAGAAGTCTATAGGTGCATTTTTTCCAAGATGTCTGCTTCCCCCCCCCCCTCCCACTCCTGTTTGGCCCCTGGCTTAAACCTAATAGATAATCCGCCACTGCATGTTACAGTTGTAGGACTGCCAACGATTCGACCAAAGAGTCCCCAGGGTAAAAATGTTACAATTTCAAAACAAAACAAAACAAAACAAAACAAACAAAAAACACGAAAGAAAAACGAAACACAACAAATTTAAGAAACTCGAATGTGCGGGAAACGATGTGTTGTAGAGAGCAAAACAAGAACACAAATCCTCAGATCATCAGAGAAGCACTCCCCCCCCCCTCTCCCCCATCCCCTCAGGTCCCTTTTAGACTTCTGACTCTGTAATAGGGGTGGGTCCCTCTGGGTCATGAATCTCAGAAGCCTAAGAGTTGATTGAGATAATGTGATGGCATGAGATAATGGGACAGCACGAGGTAATGGGACAGCATGAGATAATGGGACGGCATGAGAAAATGGGACAGCATGAGATACCCCGTCCTGCCATTCAATTTCTGGCACGATCCTTGCATAACCTTCTTGAGATAAATCTCAGATCTCGATGTAGGCACACGTGATTTTAATAATTTTATGAATTGCCAACATCAGACATGTTTTCCTCTAGTTCAGCATGAACGAATAGAACTATCCTCACGTCTGACAGACAGCTCCAACAGATTTTTGTTTTGGTTTTTTTTTTAGGGTTTATGATGTTTATTTTGACAATGTTGTTATTCCACCATATGTCTTTTTTGCGTTTTTTAAAAATATTTTTATTCTAGTAACAAATTGGTAATGAGACACTTAATATTTTATAATGTGAATGTTGACTTTGTAGGAGAAGAGCTGGAGAAATAAAAAAAAATATTGTCAAAAAGATAAGAGAGAGAGACAATGTACTTTCATAGGACATGCAATGAGAAGAGGGGGCATTGAAAATATTATAACAACAGGAAAAATAGAAGGAAGAAGATCAAGAGGAATACCATGAGAAATGATACTGGACAGTCTGACGGGATGGTGTGAGAGGAGATCACCAACTGAGCTGATGGCCTGCATGAAGGGTCGTGTACTCTGGAGAAGCATAATAGCCAACGCCAGTCGGTACGGCACCTGATGATGATGATGATGATGATGATGTTTACTTTAGTCCATTTTCTACGAACTTTTCATAGACAGCTTTTGTTACGTTGGGTTGCGATGGCTTCGAGTTTATGAATATAAAACGAAATGCGAACCAGACGATGCCCTGAATACAGAAAGAATATCAGTGCTTATAGAAAATAAAATCAATTTGTATTTCTCTCCCTCTCTCTCCCCCTCTCTCCCACTCCCTCTCTCTCCCTCTCTCTCCCTCTCCCTCTCTCTCCCTCTCTTTCTCCCTCTCTCTGTCTCTCTCTCCCCTTTTTCTTCTGTTATCATTTCACTTAGTGTTATATATATATATATAATTCATTCATTTCCATGTCCCTTGCGGAACTTTGCCGCCCTAACAGCTCTACTGTAGGCCTCTCGGTTGTGAGCAAGATGCCCTGCTGCTGATGCATCCATTTGCAGATCATCAACGATGTCTTGCAGCCATCTTCGCCTTGGTCTTCTTCTCTTTCTTTTCCCATTATGTATCATTCCAAGACGGTCTTCTCTAGATTATCATGGCGTTTAATGTGTCCAAAATATTTAAGTTTTCTCTGTTTAATCCTCTTTACTAGCCAGCCTTCTTCAATATTAAGTTCTTGTAACACGGATATAGTTGTTCTTTTTTGTGTCCATGATATTTGAAGAACTCTTCTGTAGCATTTACATTCAAAGGCATTTATGTGTTTCTCAGCTGTTTTGTTAAGTGTCTAAGTCTCACAGGCATATGTTGCGACTGGAAACATGTATGCCCTTAGAAATCTTATTATTTTTGTAATTGTGTCTGTTCCTCTCCACAGCTTCTTTGGTTGTTTTACTTTCTGAAAAGCGATATATATATATATATATAGTGCTATCGTTTGATTTAGTTATTATTTGCCTGCTGTCACTTATAGTTTGCACTGATTTCATTTTTGTTATCTATTACCCTTGCGTTATTTTTGTTATCGCTTACCTTGTTGTCATTTTTGTTACTGTTTGTGTGTTTATATCATTTCTTGTTATCGTCTGAGTTGTTATTCTTTGTTATTGGTGGACTTTTTGTTTTACTCTTTATTATTGCTTGTCTTATTTTTTTGTTTTTTTTTTTTGTATGTCGTTTGTGTGTGTGTATCATTTTTTTTTTTGGTTATCGTTTTCTTAATACCGTTATTTTGTTATCACCTGACCCGACATCATTTCTTGTTATCGGTTGACTTGGTTGCTTTTTTTTTTGTTATTGTTATCGCTTGACTTGATGCCTTTCTTCTTGGCTAGCGTTTGTCATTGTCTTATTTCTTTTTATCTTTTGACTTAATTTCACTTTTGTTAAACTATCGCATGCCTTGTTGCTAGTTCGTTATTGTTTCACGTGGTGTTATTTCTTTTTGTTACTATTTTTTTTCCCTCAAGTCTGAAAATTCATGTTTATATATATTCAGAATACCCCATACGAACTGAAAGAGGCCGGCGAGACATGGCGTGGAATAGGCCAGACCCCGGGTTGTTACCCCTACGACCCCACTGGCGTGTCACCATACCCTTACTCCAACGCGTAAGTATGAGTACTCTTTCGTTCATTACATTTTTTTTCCCTTCTTCTTTAACCCTTGAGTGTCCTGTGCTTGTCAAGTTCTCTAACTCTTTATCTTCTGTGATTCTGAACTTTCTCTGAAGACTTTCGTCATCTCTCTTCCCACAGTCAACATCACAAGCTTATCAGAGACCACATATTATATGTTGCTTCTATTTCGCACTTTCATAAGCGTCTAGTGATACTGGCTATTATTTCTACCTGAGATGCACCGAATACCGAGTTTTTAGGTATTCGGGTATATATAAACATTTAATTTTCTATTCTGGCCGAATACGAATAGTATATCGATTATATATGCATGAGTGATGTCTAAATGTATGAATATAAAAGGAACTCTAAAATTACAATTAGATATTTAACTCTGAAATATACAAATACATTGCTTCATATGCATAATATTGTTATTTACTCATGTGTAGAGATAATCGGGGGGGGGGGGGGGGGGGGGGTGGGGGTGGGGTAGTTGCGGAGCGGGAGTGGAATACAATGGCCACCTTGGCTGTCAGAGGCCCATAGCTGATATACTTAAATCAGGGTTGGCAGCCTTAGCTGATATGTTGGCAGCCCTTAACTGATATACTTAAATCAGGGTTGCCGGCCCTTAGCTGATATGCTTAAATAAGAATTGGTGGCCCATAGCTGATTTGCTTACATCAGGTTGGCAGCCCATATCTGATATGCTTAAATCAAGGTTGGCAGCCTATATCTGATATGCTTAAATCAGGGTTGGCAGCCCATATCTGATATGCTTAAATCAGGGTTGGCAGCTCATAGCCTCATAGCTGACACGCTTAAATCAGGGTTGGCGTCCCATATCTGATATGTTTAAATCGTGGCTGTCGGCTCATGGCTGATATGCTTAAATCAGGGTTGTCGGCTCATGGCTGATATGCTTAAATCAGGGTTGTCGGCTCATATCTGATATGCTTAAATCAGGGTTGTCAGCTCATGACTGATATGCTTAAATCATGGCTGTCGGCTCATGGCCGATATGCTTAAATCAGGGTTGTCGGCTCATGGCTGATATGCTTAAATCAGGGTTGTCGGCTCATGACTGATATGCTTAAATCAGGGTTGGCGGCTCATGGCCGATATACTTAAATCAAGGTTGGCTGACCATAGTTGAAATGATTAAATCAGGGTTAGTGGACCATAGTTGAAATGCTTAAATTAGGGTTGGCGGACCATAGTTGAAATGTTTAAATTAGGGTTGGCGGACCATAGTTGAAATGATTAAATCAGGGTTAGTGGACCATAGTTGAAATGATTAAATCAGGGTTAGTGGACCATAGTTGAAATGCTTAAATTAGGGTTGGCGGACCATAGTTGAAATGCTTAAATTAGGGTTGGCGGACCATAGTTGAAATGCTTAAATTAGGGTTGGCGGACCATAGTTGAAATGTTTAAATCAGGGTTGGCGGACCATAGTTGAAATGCTTAAATCAGGGTTGGCGGCTGACCAAGATCCAGTCCCATCTCACTGTTCCTACCTGCAACAAAAGACTTAGCCTGGCTGGCGGGCGAGGAATCGCCATAGTTCCTCCATGGTGATGGAGTATGATAAAGAAGTATTGTATGTTCCTTCCCCTGCTTCTTAACTTCCCTCAGAGACTAAAGGGAAAAAATAGCCGCCATGACACGCTCACAAACCGACAGGATGATGTGACTCAACATCTTCGCCGCATCGGCTGCAAGGAACAGCAGTAGGCAGCTACACAGAAGAAGAAGCAGAAGAAAAGGAAGAAGAAGAAGAAGAGGAAGAGGGAAAAGAAGAAGAAGAAGAGGGAAAAGAAGAAGAAGAAGAGGAAGAGGGAAAAGAAGAAGAAGAAGAAGAGGAGGAGGGAAAAGAAGAAAAAGAAGAAGAGGAAAAGTGAAAAGAAGAAGAAGAAGAAGAGGAAGAGGGAAAAGAAGAAGAAGAAGAAGAAGAGGAAGAGGGAAAAGAAGAAAAAGAAGAAGAAGAAGAAGAAGAGGGAAAAGAAGAAGAAAAAGAAGAAGAAGAAGAAGAAGAGGGAAAAAAAGAAGAAGAAGAAGAGGAAGAAGAAGAAGAGGGAAAAGAAGAAGAGGAAGAAGAAGAAGAGGAAGAAGAAGAAGAAGAAAAAGAAGAGGGAAAAGAAGAAGAAGAAAAAAAGAAGAAGAAGAGGGAAAAGAAGAAGAAGAAGAAGAGGGAAAAGAAGAAGAAGAAGAAGAGGGAAAAGAAGAAGAAGAAGAAGAGGGAAAAGAAGAAGAAGAAGAAGAAGAATAAGAAGAAGAAGAAGAGGAAGAAGAAGAAGAAGAGGAAGAAGAAGAAGAAGAAGAGGGAAAAGACGAAGAAGAAGAAGAAGAAGAAGAAGAAGACTAATTATAAATTACAAATTCTAACTTTGAGTTCCTTGTGTGATCTAATATGAGCTACGTGTACACTATTTCACTTCAAAACTTGAGCAACACAATGGAGACATTAGTTTAAGCTTACACCACTTTTTTTCCCTCCATTCCAATTTTCTTTTGAGTATTCGGCTGAAAAAGAATTCGAATTCGGTATTCGGAGCATCTCCATTGTCTTTTTCCTTCCTTACTTCTTTAGACGCTCTTTGTAACTGTGGCCATAGCTGCGAAGACAGACATCACACAAACAGTTACAACAACTAACTTGGTTCTTTTCCCCTTGTTCTGTTCTCAGATATGGCGCCATGGATATCAACAGTGCCGCTCGCAGGAAGAACGCTACCAGAGAGAACACGAACACCCTGAAAGCTTGGCTGTACGAGCACAGAAAGAACCCCTACCCGACCAAAGGAGAGAAGATCATGTTGGCTATCATTACTAAGATGACTCTTACACAGGTAGGTCTAGCAGATAGATAGATAGATAGATAGATAGATAGATAGATAGATAGATAGATAGATAGATAGATAGATAGATAGATAGATAGATAGATAGATAGATAGATAGATAGATAGATAGATAGATAGATAGATAGATAGATAGATTGTTCTTTTCTGATTGTTCCTTATTCTACTGACCCGCTGTGACTGTATTCTACGGGACCTGTACGTGATATCTTGTGTTATCCTGCACTTAGTGACAGCCGAGAATGTGATGAAATCCCCTGAGATTCTTACTATACGCAGATATTCTATGGTCTTCGAAGACAGTTTCTTCTCAACACTGCGTGTCGAATAACCATTGGTAGATATGATCCAGTGTGGCGTGACTGACTTCAACCACTCCAGGACATGATCCAGTGAAGCGTGGCGGACTTCGACCAGTCCAGGACAGGATATGATCCAGTGTAGCGTGACTGACTTCAAACAGTCCAAAACTGAGGGAGACGAGGACTATACTGCTTGTGTAGCCATCTTTTTTTTTTTAGGACATACGTGGTAGCGGAGTCAGACGTTCGTCTCGGGTTGAAGGCTTTTAGTTCGAATCCCACCAGAAGTAACAGGACTTTTTCCTCATGGATCCTCAACTAACAAATTCCTCTGTCTTCTAGGAATGCGACTGAACCTTCTTGAGATTTGTCGCACACTTTAAAAAAAATATTCTTGGCAGATTAAAATCCCAGAAACAACAGACAAGATGGCCTGATGGTTGTGCAAAATTCTAGGAAGTCTGCCACGGAGTTTGACGGAGGCGCTGGTAGTGTCTGTGCTGACTGCTACAAAAGTTCTAAGATGTGGTGAGGGGAGATCAGACATGAGGCTGTCCTGACCGCAATGAAGACCTTTGTAAAACTTGTTTGGTGCAAGTTTACATTTATAACTATTGGGAGGAATATATTTTCTCAGGATGGTTACAGATCAACAATCCCTGGCACCCTGACGATGTACAACCTTACTCGAGGCCAACCTAGCTCCCCCATCATGACCGCCAACCCAGGTTCTCCCCTCCTTGCTATATTGTATGGTAATTATGCATAAATCCTGAGCATTTAATCAATACACAATATACTGACATGCAGTACAAATCACCAAGTCTGAAATTAAGGACACAACCTTTTAATCTCACTATACTCCACAACAGCACATACAACTGACATTGACATCAACATGACATCAGGATATGGTGTCATTATAATGGTAATTAAGCATGGCATCATATGATAATGACTCCTCATATTGCATTATTGAAAAACCTGATGGACATGGGGTCCCGGGCTCTCTTGGCCCGACACGTAGCCCACACTACAAATCTAATGTGCAGTGGCACGTATTCCACGAAGCTACCGCTGCCGTGACAATCCTCTATATAACCGCGTTGCTGCAGCACAAGATCAATCTACATTATAGCACAATAACAAATCAAACATGTTGCCCATTCAAGTTATCTGTAAATCACACTGAAAAGCATGTGCATATTGATACTTAAATACAGAAACCCACATCACAACTCACTGCACAACTACATAATCTACGCCACATGAGGTGGGCACGAGAGAAATATAGCCAACGATCACCATAATACACAGGAATTTACAGAATATCCATAGGCTCAACTGAACAAGACACAGCCCGGCCACTGCCTCTATCTACACAGATCCAAGCCAATGTTTATATATATATATATATATATATATATATATATATATATATATAAATGTGGTTTATTAGAAGAATGTTGCGAATCCCCTGGGCAGCAAAAATAACTAATGAAGAATGTATGAGAAGAGCTTGAGAGACAAAAAAACCTTGTGAAAAAGATAAGAGAGAGACAATGTACTTTCATAGGACATGCAATGAGAAGAGGGGGCATTGAAAATATTATAACAACAGGACAAATAGAAGGAAGAAGATCAAGAGGAATACCAAGAGAAATGATACTGGACAGTCTGACGGGATGGTGTGAGAGGAGATCACCAACTGAATTGATGGTCTGCATGAAGGATCGGGTACTCTGGAGAAGCATAATAGCCAACGCCAGTCGGCACGGCACATGATTATATATATATATATATTATATATATATAAATGTGGTTTATTAGAAGAATGTTGCGAATCCCCTGGGCAGCAAAAATAACTAATGAAGAATGTATGAGAAGAGCTTGAGAGACAAAAAAACCTTGTGAAAAAGATAAGAGAGAGACAATGTACTTTCATAGGACATGCAATGAGAAGAGGGGGCATTGAAAATATTATAACAACAGGACAAATAGAAGGAAGAAGATCAAGAGGAATACCAAGAGAAATGATACTGGACAGTCTGACGGGATGGTGTGAGAGGAGATCACCAACTGAATTGATGGTCTGCATGAAGGATCGGGTACTCTGGAGAAGCATAATAGCCAACGCCAGTCGGCACGGCACATGATTATATATATATATATATATATATATAGATATATATATATATATCCCTCAAACCGACTACCAATCACGTGGACGATGACGCTCCTATCAAGATCGTACACCCCTCGATCTAAGCGTGTATGGTCCACACATTTCTGATGGAGCAAACAGAGAAGAGCTCTTGGAAGATGGTCTTGAAGCAGGTTGACTGAGTGGTTACGCGCTCGGTCTACTAATCCGATAGTACCAGGTTCAAGTCCCTGTAGTAAGGGGTTGTTTTCTGGTACCACTGCACTAAAAAGGCCCTGGGGTCCAACCAGCCTCTAAAAATGGGTACTAGATAAATCTGGAAAATAAATGTGGCCGGCATACTCTTCTTCTTCTTCTTCTTCGTTCGCTTCTACCACCAAGATCGCCCCGTGATCCTACTGAATTTACTCCTGTGGTTTTCGCTATAGTCTCATTTAGGATGGAGGCTCAGAGCAACGTGGGGCTTGGGCCTGTACTCTCGGTGGGTCACAGAAGCGGCATTGCGTGACACTGTGGTTTTCGTTGCACCAGTTTAGTCTAGAGTTGGACTTTCTCACCGGAAAACCTCGACGTGCTTTGGATGTGAATATATCCCCGTCGGGTGAGAGGTGGTTGCCCATCTAGCCTAGAGTTGGACTTTCTCACTGGAAAACCTCGACATGTTTTGGATATCGATATATCCCCTTCGGGTGTGAGGTGGTTGCCACTCCAGTCCAGCGTTGGACTTTTTCATGGGAAAACTTCAACGTGATTTGGTTATAATATATCCCCGTCGGGTGAGAGGTGGTTGTCTATCTAGACTGCACTGGTCCAGTGTCTCCGATTTCAGCATTTTGTGGTTATGGCCGCTACCCTTCCTGGTGGTGACCGGGACGGAGCTTTTGTCCAAGAGGGCGAATCTTCGCCACTAGTGAGTTTCACCCCTGGGTTAAGCCGGTTTAGGCGTATTATCCCAGTTTGGGTATACATAGGACGTGACCCGGCCTCTAAAGCAGAGGCACTGTGATATGCGTAAACACTGACTTTCAAGCCTGGGTTACGCCGGTTTAAGCATATTTCACCAGTATGGGTGTATATAGGAGCAGAGGTTCCGTGGTATGAGTAGCTCTCGCCGCGAGACTAAAGGACATACCGATTAAACTTCCTTTCCATCACCTTTTTTCACAGCGGGGTCGCACGGCAGCCCTAATCGCAATTTAGCATTTTCTTCATCGGTCGGGAGGAGTTTCACCCCACGCGCGGCAGCCGAAGAATCTCGCCAGCAGTGTCTTAGTTTGACCCATGGGTTACGCCGGTTTAGGCAATCTGCCCCAGTATGGATGTATATAGGACGTGGCCGACCTCTAGAGTAGAGGTGCCATCATTTGAGTAACTCTCACCTCGAGACTACTGGTTACTTCACTTAATCCTTTCCTTCCTCTTTTCCACGGCGGCGCCGAGTGCCAACCGTAATCGCATATTTCTTCATTTAACGGGAGGATTTTCTCCCCCACGCACAGCAGCTGAAGAATCTCGCCAGCAGCGGGTTTTAAATCAGAGTTTTCCTTCTTCTAGATGAGGTACCAACCAAGATTCTTGTCTACCCGAAGCGTCTGGTTTTCAGGCACTAGATATTCCCCTTTCGCCTCTTCTTCTGTCAGTTAAAACAGTTCCGCCACGAGAAGCCCATGAGCTGGAATTGGACTGTCAGAGGCTATTTGAAACCCACGTTTTGAAGACATTTAATTGGAGTGGAGAGCGTATCCCCCACCCCATCTCCGGCTATGACAGTCCTTAGAACCTGTGGCAGGCAGGATACTGACCACATGACACTTTCACGTGCCGAAGGTCCTGGAAAATACGGACCTAACATCGTATCCTCAGTATACCTTAGTGGCGTAAAAACTGGGACTCTTATATTTTGACTCTCGTTAACTTTGCATGTTAACTATTGCATGTTAGCTCTTACATATTAACTCTAGTTAGCTCTCACATGTTAATCCTTACATGTTAGCGCTTTCATGTTAACTCTTACATGTTAACTATTACATGTTAATTCTTACATGTTAACTATTACATGTTAATTCTTACATGTTAGCGCTTTCATGTTAACTCTTACATGTTAACTATTACATGTTAATTCTTACATGTTAACGCTTACATGTTAGCTCTTACATCTTAACTCTTATATGTTAACTCTTACATGCTAACTCTCGTTAGCTCTTACATGTTAACTCTAACACGTTAACCAAGAATTTTATTTCCTTGGAATTTACTCAGTCTAAGACCTGGCATGCTAGAGATGGGCTGCAGTCCCTGTATTTCACATTGGCCCTCTTCCTTTCTTAGCATCCCGCTTACCTACCTTTCCTTCTACAGCTCTAGGAGGAGTCAGGTACCTTCTTTATGGCCGCCTTTGTGACAGTTCTTTCGATCAGGCTTGAACTGCTGCGTACATCCTTCCATGACAGGTCTGCAGGCTAGCCACCCTCCACGCTCATGTACCGTATTTAGATACCTTTCACACCTTAAGTTACCTGTCTTTCACAGGTATCCACCTGGTTCGCTAACGCCAGGCGCCGACTGAAGAAAGAGAACAAGATGACCTGGTCGCCGAGGAACAAACCTGGAGGCAACGACGACGATGAGGAGGAGGAGGAAGAGGAAAGCAAAGACAAAGCTGATAACGACGACAGCGACGGGGACAATGGTGGAAGTAAATCACCCAAAGAAGACAAGAGAAGCTGCGAGAGAGGTCAGTAAACAATGATTAAATCTTTCCTTCATTGGCTTCTCTTGTCTCCTTTCTCAACACCCTTTCATTGTATGTATGCGTGTGTTATTTTGGAAAAAAGGGGTTGGGGAACAATTATACATCTTTTACATATCCTTAATTCATCATTCCATCGTCCTCACATTCCAGAATCCAATCCTTGTCACATGTTTGGGGCCGACGAATAAGCTCTTCGCAGTTGGCATCCCTGATGCTCGGTTGGTTTCTCTGTGAGTTTCCATAACGATATCTTTTTTTTCCCATCTGGAGTTGCCTCTAGATAGGTCCCAGGATAAGGTTGTTACCCTTATGCCCAATTCCCGGTACATGATATGTGACAGATCAAGCGGAATTCCGCTGATTTCTGCATGCCGGCGAGAGCGTTAAAAAAGCGTCCGCCATCTTGCACGTCACGCCGGAAGAAAATGCATGTGAAAGCTGGAAAAAAACTAAAGAAATAGAAAAGAAGTTAGACTATTTTGAAAAGAAATGCCTAAGGAAAATACTCGGCATCAAGTGGAATGAATTCAAGAACAATGCAGAGATAAGACAGATAACTGAACAACAACCAGTCTCATGGGTGATCAGGAAAAGGAGATGGACATATGTTGGTCACTTGATGAGAAGAAATGATCAGAGAATCCCAAAACAAGCTATCAAGTGGAACACAATAGGCCAAAGAAAAAGAGGCAGACCGCGTGAAACTCTGAAGAGGACATTATTAAGGAGGCCAAATTAACAAGACATAAAATCCTTTGATCAGGTTGAAAGACTCGCCGAAGACAGGAAAAATTGGCGAATTATTTTGCGAGCCCTATGTGACGTTTAACGGCACGGGAAGGATATAAGATAAGATAAGATAAGAATTCATCATTATATTCTTTGTTCCTTACAATTTGGAATCTTTGGTCACCATTACAGAACTGACTTTTCTTGCACGATTGTGATCCTCTTGTTATCAGAGTGCTGGAATAAATTACTAAGGCCAATGGCGATCTGTGATGGTCTCTGTGTACCCTGGATCGGTTTGGGGCCTTAGCTACGGAGTTGGTGCTGAGAGCAACGCTGACTAGTTTCGCATGTGGGCTGTTGTAGTTTCTAAAATGGCATTCTCACTGGGTGACTCATTTTCTCTCTACTCTCTCTCTCTCTCTCTCTCTCTGAACATTAAGTGCTCATGGCACGTGGGGCTTCCGCAAGGGTTTTCCACAAATGATTGCCTTTGCCTTTAATCTGCTCTTGCCCAAGTGAGCCCCTCTATTGCTCAACATCCTCTCTGTTGTTTTTCTCCATGTCTCTTTTGGTCTACCCTTACTTCTGTTTCCCTGTGGTGTCCATCTTAATGCTATTTTTGGTAGTGAGTTGTCAGTCATTCGGAGCACATGTCCCAACCATCGCCAGCGTCTTTCCTCAATAATTGGTGTCAGTGGCTTCATCTGCATTTCTGCCACCAAGATGTTATTTCTTATAATTTTTGGCCAAAATAGTTTTCTAATTCTTCGTAAACATTTAGTCTGGAGAGAATTCAACTTATTTTCTATGGTTTTGGTTTATTTTCCAGCATTCACTTCCATAGAGTAGTACACTTAGAACATTACTCTTAAATATCATGATTTTCGTATTCTTGCCTAGTATTTTTAAATTTCCATATAGTCTGCAGCACTGCAAAAGCCTGGTTTGCACTAGTAAGTTTGCTGTTGATGTCCTCTGTGCTGTCTCCATTTTCTACTACTCTACTGCCAAGATACACAAATTCATTGACTTCCTCCACTAACTTGCTATCTACTCTGAGTACATTTTGCTTCATTAACTTTGTCTTTCCTACGTTGATCTTTAGTCCAATGTTATTTGCACTCTGAGTTAGCTTGTTTATTTTGTCTTGTGGCTGCTTGATAGTAGACAAATATCGTCGGCAAAGTCAAGGTCCTCCAGCACTGTGTCGGGAGTCCATTGTAATCCTCTGCGTTTGTCTGATGTTGCCTTCTTCATTAATCAGTCTATTGCCAAGATAAATAATGTTGGCGATAGTACACATCCTTGTTTCACTCCTGTTTGTACCTTAAAGCTGCTGAAGGTATGTTCACCATAGAGAATAGGGCTTTGATTACATTCACTATATTATGGGGGAGGCCATGCCATCTTAGGATTTTCCATAGTGCATCTCTGTTGACACTGTCAAAGGCTTTCTCAAAATCTATAAACAATGCATATGTTGTGCTATACCACTCATTTGCCTGCTCTAATATTTGTCTAAGAACAAATATGTGGTCTATGCATGATTGTCCTTTCCTAAATCCTGCCTGCTCTTTCCGAAGTTTTCCTTCAAGTGCTGGTACAATTCTGTTGATGTTTATTCTGCAAAATACTTTACTGGTGAGTGACAGGAGGGTAATGCCTCTCCAGTTCCCGCAATCTCTGAGGTCACCCTTCTTGGGTAGTTTTACTATAAGGCCAGTTTTCCACTCCTCTGGAGTTTTTTCTAGATCCCAAATTTGTTGTAGTATCCGGCAGAGTTGTTTTGGTGTTCTGTTTCTTCTGCTTTCAACATCTCAGCAGTCACTTCATCTTCACCTGGTGCCCTGTCTAATTTTAGCTTCTTTATCGCCTCCTTTACTTCACTTATTGTTATTGGTCCTGTATTGATGTTTAGTTCCGTTTTTGCTTCAGGTATGTCTATTGTTTGTGCTGCTTGTGTTCTGTTTAGTAGTGTGTTAAAGTGTTCCCTCCATCTTTCAATTTTTTCTCTTTCTCCACTGACCAGTTGTCCATTTTGTGTCCTTACTGCACTCTCACATCTTTTGCTGAAGTTACCTGTCATCTGCTTTGTAATTTTATATATGGTTTTCATGTCATTTGCATGTGCTACTTTCTCTGCTGCTTCTGCTAAGTTGTCATAGTACTGACGTTTATCATGACGGCATGATTCCTTCACTTCTTTGTCTTTGTGTGCATAATTACTTAAAACTTGTTCTTTTAGCCTTTGTGATTTGGCGTTCAGTAATTTTTTTCTTGATTGCCTTTCTTTTTCTATCTTTTCCCATGTGGTCTTGCTTATCCATTTCTCTTTTCTCCGTTTCCGATATCCCAGCACCTCTTTTGCTGTTTCCTGTAGTGTTTTATTGAACTCTAGTATGGCCATTTCTGCTTCGTCTTGTAGGACACTGAAGCGGTTCTTAAGTACCATTGAGAATTCATTCATTGTTTGCTGGTCTTTCAGTTTTCTTGTATCAAAACGTATCTTTCTGTGTTCTCCGATTCTGGCTTTCCTTAATTTTAGTTTTAGCGTGGCTAATTATCAAGGACTAATACCAGTGACCGTCGGTGAACATTCTGTGCGATGAATACTATCGCAGGTGGTGGAGCTATTATGGGAGTGTCTCGTTCGCGATGATGACGAGAACCCTGTCACACTGAGACACATACTCAAATGACCTCTGTGACTATCTTACCGTTACAGTAGGAGAATATTAGCCTCAACGTCTGTCCCACAGCTTCAATGGGAGCACATTACCTTCTACGTCTGTCCCACAACTTCAATGGAAACACATTACCTTCTACGTCTGTCCCACAACTTCAATAGGAGCACATTACTTTCTACGACTGTCCCACAACTTCAATGGGAGCACATTACCCTCTACGACTGTCCCACAACTTCAATGGGAGCACATTACCCTCTACGACTGTCCCTCAACTTCATTGTGAACATGTTACCCTCTACGACTGTTCTACAACTTCAGTGTGAACACATTACCCTCTACGACTGTCCCTCAACTTCAGTGTGAACACATTACCCTCTACGACTGTCCTACAACTTCAGTGGAAACACGTTACCCTCTACGACTGTCCCTCAAATTCAGTGGGAACACATTACCCTCTACGACTGTCCCACAACTTCACTGGGAACACATTACCCTCTACGACTGTCCCTCAAATTCAGTGTGAACACATTACCCTCTACGACTGTCCCTCAACTTCACTGGAAACACATTACCCTCTACGACTGTCCCTCAAATTCAGTGTGAACACATTACCCTCTACGACTGTCCCTCAACTTCAATGGGAACACATTACCCTCTACAATTGTCCCACAACTTCAATGGCAACATTTTACCATATAGTCATTTGTCGCTCTATACCTAAACTGCTGTACGTTACCCGGGGTTGGTTTTTCGTGGTCCACACTGTACCATCATTTCACATCCATTTTATCCTCTTCAATTGCATCGTAAAAACTTTGCTTTTGTCACATCTACGCGTCCTATTATTTGTGGGGGTCGTGATGTCGTTTGGCCTGCTAAAGACTGCAGCATCATTTGAAGAGGGAATGAGAACCACACTTAAAAGTTGGAAGTCGAAAACGCAAAGAAAACTGACCTTGTAACATTAAGATTTCTGGCCGCTGCAGTAGGTGAAATCCAGCACCGGTAGAGTCAGCCATGTTAGGATCTGCTCAGCAAGTTGATGCATCATCATCATCATCATCATCATCATCATCATCATCATCATCATCATCATCATCATCATCATCATCATCATCCCTCTGTACTCCCAACGGAGCATAATGCATCAACAAAAGGTTCTCCAGCCAGCCTGTCTTGAGCAAGTAGGGATACCTCAAACCTTGTCTTTCCCACTTCCTTTATTTCTTCCTGTATTGTGCGTCTCCGTGTCCCCAATGTCCTGCCCCTCTTTCTTTTCCCTTGAGGTGTCCCAGTCAAGGCGGTTTAGGGACGTCTTGTTCTTTCTATTCTTAGTACGTGACCCAGCCATTTCCTTCTTCCTCTTCTGACCTCTCTTTAGTGATGTTCTCAATGCCCGTTCGTTTGGTTATTTCCTCGTTTGTCACGCGTTCTTTCCAGTGTTTTCTTAAATCTTTCCTAGGGCATCTTCCTTCAGATCCTTTCAGTATTTCTTTGATTCTCTGATTGCTTTTCCATGTCTCGCCTGCATATAATAGAATGGATCGTACACTGGATTTATAGACTGATCTTGAGATTCGTATGGTAAATGAGAGGTTTCCATGTTTGCTAATTTGTTAAAGGCATGATAATATAAGCCTGCTTTAAAAAAAAGCAAAAATAATTAGTGTATGGAGTATATAACTATACACTAAGACAGCGCGATAAAGCTTATACATTTTGGCTTCAACAACGCGTCTTTTTTAGTTGAAAAGTGCTAAAATATCATTTATTTTTATCATTAAGAGACATATTGCTAATTAATGTAGCATTTATTTCTTTATCCTTTGCTTTTATCTGACCCGCCTTCATTCTTATCTTCTTTTGTGGTCTAAAACCAGCTAAAACGACAGCATCTGCCAGCAAAATGAGACATGCCTGGTCATTGGTTACGATGTCTCTTGTAGTTTTGTATTCAGAGCATTTGTCTCCTACGCAACTGTCAGGGTTAGGTTGTGCCATCCACTGGTTGGTCATGATGTGAATCTACTTGGTTGGTAAACTGGTTGTGTTGTCTGCTGGTTTCTCAGACTTGTTAGAGTTGAGACAAGGTCTCTCTCTCTCTTTCTTTCTCTTTCTCACACACACTCACACAATTTCTCTCCTCAAGAAAGATAAAAAGATAAAGAGTAAGATATCAGACAAGCCCTGAAAGTCTTATATTTCACCCATCTGAGAAAGAAAGTGTTCTGATTTTCTCTCTCTCTTCTTTCTTTCATTCGCTCTCTCTCTCTCTCTCTCTCTCTCTCACACACACAGAAGGGAAGAAGATTTAAGAGAACATGGAGTAAAAAATAGAGAAAAAGACAGAGAGAAAGAAAGAAAGAGAAAATAGAAGAGAGATAAAGAAAGAAAGAAAGAAAGAAAGAGAGAGAGAGAAAAGAGAATCACGATAACAAACAAACGTTGAAGGATAATACCTGTAACTTTGAGATCTAAATGATGACAAAGTTTAGAGTGATGACAAAGTTTAGAGTGATGACAAATTTTTAGAGCGATGACAAAGTTTAGAGCGATGACAAAGTTTAGACTGGTGACAAATTTTTAGAGTGATGACAAAGTTTAGAGTGATGACAAAGTTTAGAGTGACGACACAGTTTAGACTGATGACAAAGTTTTAGAGTGATGGAAAAGAGTAATGACAAAGTTTTAGAGTGATGACAAAGTTTAAAATGATGGAAAAGTTTACAGTGATGAAAAAGTTTATATTGATGAAAAAGTTTACAGTGATGAAAAAGTTTAGAGTGATATAAAGAACAGTTTAGAGAGGAAAAGATGATGGAACAGTTTAGAGAGGAAAAGATGATGAACAGTTTAGAGAGGAAAAGATGATTGAAATATTTAGAATGGAAAAGATGATGGAACAGTTTAGAGAGGAAAAAGATGATGAACAGTTTAAAGTGAAAAAGATGATCGGACAGTTTAGAGTGAAAAAGATGATGGAACAGTTTAAAGTGAAAAAGATGATCGGACAGTTTAAAGTGAAAAAGATGATGGAACAGTTTAAAGTGAAAAAGATGATCGGACAGTTTAGAGTGAAAAAAATGATGGAACAGTTTAGAGAGGAAAAAGATGATGGAACAGTTTAAAGAGGAAAAGATGATGGAGCAGTTTAAAGAGGAAAAGATGATGGAACAGTTTAGGGTGGTGACACAGGATGGCCCTGTGGCAGAAGCTGTCAGGCTGCCGTGGGAACCTGGAAAGAACTCTAGGCTTCGTCCTGGCACTTGACTTATCACTTGAACACAAGAACAAGAAGAAGAAGAAGAAAAAGAAGAAGAAGAACTAATACAAATTTTAAAAATACATTTAAATGAAATTACATATTCAGAAGGCTTAGTATAGTTTATATATTTGAACAAAACCCATTAAAACATGAAATTTTAACCAGAAATAATTAGAGACGTGGTACAGAAAGGTAATACGTCCTGGCCTCTTTCTTATGATGATCGACTATGGCCCCAGTGTTCCCGTCTTTGGTCAGTACGGTAGGCCGGGTCATCAAGTTTACTGAAATAAAATATCTCGAGGATGAAGTTAATGAGACAAATCCAGGCCATTATTCTACCAGCTTTAGTGTTTCTTTGGGCTCGTGGAGCAAGATCCTAGCGCGTTAACATACCGGCGTACCTGGTGTGGTTTGGTCCCACCAGTTCTTAATGTAGCCCAGTTTGGCTACCTTTTGAAATATGGCACATGTGAAGATTCTGTTAAGTTATGCGTTTGTTAACTATTCTTTTTTGCTGTATTTGTATATATGTTGTCTATTCTTTTGTCGTATTTGAAATATATGTTGACTATTCTTAAGTTACATATATATATATATATATATATATATATATATATGTGTGTGTGTGCGTGTGTGTATATGTTGACTATGCTTTCATTTTATATATATATATATATATATATATATGTTGACTGTTCTTTTGCTGCATTTGTATATATGTTGGCTATTCATTTTGTGTATATATATATATATATATATATATATATATATATATATATATATATACACATATATATATATATATACATATATATATATATACATATATTTTGATTAATCTTTTAATGTGTTTGTATATATGTTGACTATTCTTTTGATGCATTTGTATACATGTTGATTACTTTATAGGAATATTAATATATAAAGCTGAATCTACTGTTGTATTTGTTGACTATTCTGTTGTTGTATTTACGCACATGTTATCTATTCTGGTGTTGTATGTGTGTATATGTTGACTTTTCTATTATCACCTTTCTCCATAAGTTAACTACCCCTTTCTTGTATTTGTATATATGTTAGTGATGTTATATTTGCGCAGCTTAATGAAGATATTGTTGTTGTATTTGTGCAACTGATTTAAGTTACTGTTGTTGTATTTGTGCAACTGATTTAAGTTACTGTTGTTGTATTTGTGCAACTGATTTAAGTTACTGTTGTTGTATTTGTGCAACTGATTTAAGTTACTGTTGTTGTATTTGTGCAACTGATTGAAGTTACTGTTGTTGTATTTGTGCAGTTTACTGAAGATACTGTTGTTGTATTTGTGCAGTTTACTGAAGATACTGTTGTTGTATTTGTGCAACTGATTTAAGTTACTGTTGTTGTATTTGTGCAACTGATTGAAGTTACTGTTGTTGTATTTGTGCAACTGATTTAAGTTACTGTTGTTGTATTTGTGCAACTGATTTAAGTTACTGTTGTTGTATTTGTGCAGTTTACTGAAGATACTGTTGTTGTATTTGTGCAGTTTACTGAAGATACTGTTGTTGTATTTGTGCAACTGATTGAAGTTACTGTTGTTGTATTTGTGCAACTGATTTAAGTTACTGTTGTTGTATTTGTGCAACTGATTGAAGTTACTGTTGTTGTATTTGTGCAACTGATTTAAGTTACTGTTGTTGTATTTGTGCAGTTTACTGAAGATACTGTTGTTGTATTTGTGCAGTTTACTGAAGATACTGTTGTTGTATTTGTGCAGTTTACTGAAGATACTGTTGTTGTATTTGTGCAGTTTACTGAAGATACTGTTGTTGTATTTGTGCAGTTTACTGAAGATACTGTTGTTGTATTTGTGCAACTGATTTAAGTTACTGTTGTTGTATTTGTGCAACTGATTTAAGTTACTGTTGTTGTATTTGTGCAGTTTACTGAAGATACTGTTGTTGTATTTGTGCAGTTTACTGAAGATACTGTTGTTGTATTTGTGCAACTGATTGAAGTTACTGTTGTTGTATTTGTGCAACTGATTGAAGTTACTGTTGTTGTATTTGTGCAACTGATTGAAGTTACTGTTGCTGTATTTGTGCAGTTTACTGAAGATACTGTTGTTGTATTTGTGCAACTGATTGAAGTTACTGTTGTTGTATTTGTGCAACTGATTGAAGTTACTGTTGCTGTATTTGTGCAGCTGATTGAAGTTACTGTTGCTGTATTTGTGCAGCTGATTGAAGTTACTGTTGCCGTATTTGTGCAACTGATTGAAGTTACTGTTGCTGTATTTGTGCAGCTGATTGAAGTTACTGTTGCTGTATTTGTGCAGTTTACTGAAGATACTGTTGCTGTATTTGTGCAGTTTACTGAAGATACTGTTGTTGTATTTGTGCAACTGATTGAAGTTACTGTTGTTGTATTTGTGCAACTGACTGAAGATACTGTTGTTGTATTTGTGCAAGTGACGAAAGTTACTGTTGTTGTATTTGTGCAAGTGACGAAAGTTACTGTTGTTGTATTTGTGCAAGTGACGAAAGTTACTGTTGTTGTATTTGTGCAAGTGACGAAAGTTACTGTTGTTGTATTTGTGCAAGTGACGAAAGTTACTGTTGTTGTATTTGTGCAACTGATTGAAGCTACTGTTGCTGTATTTGTGCAAATTTCTGAAGATACTGTTGTTGTACTTGTGCAGATTTCTGAAGACACAGTTGTTGTATTTGTGCAAGTGACTGAAGATACTCTTGTATTTGTGAAATTGACTGAAGACAAAGTTTTATCTGCACAACTGATTGAAGATACTGTTGTTGTATTTCTGTAACTGACTGAAGACACAGTTTTATCTGCACAGCTGACTGAAGATACTGCTGTTGTATTTGTGCAGTTGACTGAAGACAAAGTTGCATTTGTGCATTTGACTGAAGACAGTTATTGTATTTGTGAAATTGACTGAAGACCCAGTTATTGTATTTCTGCAAGAGACTGAAGATGCTGTTGCTGTGTTTGTGCATGTGCATGTGACTGGAGACACATATGTTGTATTTATGCACGTGATTGAAGGCACAGTTGATGTATTTTTGCAAGTGACTGAAGATAGTGTTGTTGTATTTGTGTAAAAATATTGTTGAACGTTCAATTTTTTACATCTGTATCATTTATTGTTTATATGTGTATGTGGGAGAGGGGAGAGAGAGCGGGTGTGTGGTTGGTTCAGATCAACAATTTAGACTTTTAATCATTTTAAAAGCAAGATTTGGTTAAAAAAAAAAAATAATAAAAACGAAATGGTAAAGATAGAAGAATTATTGATGAACCTGATCAAGATTCTGTAGCATCTTCTGGTGGCGTGACCATAGAGAAAGTCTTAATGTTATGCCCGGAAAATATATAAGACCGTTATCCCAACACTACAGATATCATAGTAAATTCTTCATAGAGTTTGCACCGCATGGTCAGGTTCTAAGAATTTCACACATACAAAGTGGCTTGGTAGTTCAGGTCATCAAAGAAATGGAGAGATACCACGTAGACGTGCTGGGCATCAGTGAAATGCGATGGCCAGAAGCAGGTAAAAGATCGGGGGAAAACGGTAAGTTAATAATACATTCAGGCAGAAACGACGGTAAACATCGAGAGGGGGTAGGTATTATTATGTCAAATGTAGCAGCAAAGAGCCTTGTAGAATGGCAACCAGTGAACAGTCGTATAATAAGAGCACGATACAACCTAAGACACGGAAGAATGACAATAATACAGTGTTATGCACCCATGAACGATGCAAATGATGAGGCGAAATATGATTTCTATCACCAATTACAACAAATCATCAACAAAGTCCCTAAACACAACATCTTAGCTATCATGGGAGATTTCAACGCCATGGTAGGAAAAGATAATACCGACGTTGAAAAAGTGATGGGGAAAGAAGGAACTGACATGGTTAATCAGAACGGAGAAAGATTAATTGAAATATGTCTAACAGAGGGCATGGTCATTGGAGGCACAATATTTCCACACAAACAGATACATAAAACACCGTGGATATCTCCAGATGATAGAACTAGAAACCAGATAGATCATTTTTGTATTAGAAACCAATACAGAACATCTCTGATAGATATAAGGGGATATAGGGGTGCAGATGTTAACAGTGATCACAATCTGTGTATAGGGAAAATAGAACTAAAACTGAAAAGCCAAGACAAGAAATCAATACAAAGAAAGATAAACAGCCACAGCCTACAAAAAGAGAATACTAACAGTAATTTCAATCAGGAACTTGAGAATTACTCCACAACACTCAGTGAAGTAGAGGAGATAGGTATAGATGAATTATGGAATTCTTACAGCACAGCCATAATCACAGCTGCAAAAGCAAGCGCTGGATTGAAAAAACCAAATAGAAAAGCATGGGTATCAGAAAACACATAGAAGTACATACATGAAAGACGAGCAGTCAAATTAGACATGTTGAATGTAAAAACAGATCTTAGAAAAGATATGGCAAAAGCAACATACAAAGAAATAGACAAGAAAGTAAAAAGTTCAGCAAGAAGGGATACAAAAGAATACATAGAAAATATGGCGAAAGAGGAGGAGAAAGCAGCAAAAACAGGAGACAGCAAAACTTTATATAACATACAAAAGAAGCTAACAGGTACTATTACATCTAAAGAAAGACCAATCCTTAGCAAAACTGGAACCCTATTAACATCAAGTAAAGACAAAAAGCAAAGATGAGCTGAACACTTCCAAGAAATACTTAATTGACCACACCCAAAAGAATTGTTAAACCTTGAAACTGACTTACCAGCCCCATAACTAAATGTCAACCTAGATGAAATTAAATTGCATGAAATTGAAACAGCAGTGAATTTAATGGCTAACAACAAAGCTGCAAGTGAAGATGAAATAACACCCGAAATGCTAAAAGCTATCAATAGTGACAACATGAGACAACTACAGAGAATGTTTAACAAGATTTGGAAAGAATAAAAGGTCCATTCTAAATGGAAAAAATTAATCATTGATAAATTACCCCCAAAAAAGGCAACCTTAGTGAATGTAACAATTGGAAAAGAGTAATCTTAATATCAGTTGTGTCAAAAGTATTTTGCAAGGTCATTTTGAATAGAGTTAAATATATACTTGATACCGCAATGAGAGAAGAACAAGCAGGACTTCGAAAAAAGGAGAAGCTGTCTCGACCAGATCTTTACTCTAAGAATAATACTTGAAGAACATATTGAAAAGCAGAAACTATTAATCATGAACTTCAGAGACTTTAAAAAGGTATTTGATAGCATACACAGAGATTCATTGTGGAGAATTTTAAGTCTATATGGAATACCATCTAAAATTCTCAACATCATTAAGGATTTCTACAATGGATATGTTTGTGCAGTCAAAACAGAAGAAGGGATGAGTGAATGGTTCCAGATTGAAACAGGCGTGAAACAAGGATGTATATTATCTCCCTTGCTTTTTGGAATTGACATAGACTTCATAATAAAAAAATGTTGCACAGGTAAAACGGCCATTGATTGGGTACATGGGACTCAGCTAGAAGATCTTGATTATGCTGATGACATAACTCTTATCAGTAACAATGTGAATTCCATGCAAGAAAAAACAGATAGCCTGTCTTCACTGGTTAGCAAAATAGGACTTGAAATTAACAAGGACAAAACAAAAATAATGAAACTTTCCATTAATGAAAATGGAGAAATACACGTAGAAGGGACAGATGTTAAAGAAGTCAATCAATTTGCATACCTTGACAGCTACATAGACCAGAATGGTTACACTAGAAAGGAATTTAGAATTAGAAATGCAAAAGCAGCATCGATCTTCAAGAATCTTGAGAACATATGGAATTCAAAAGTTATAAGCACAAAAACCAAGTAAACAAATGCTTAAGGAAAATACTCGGCATCAAGTGGAACGAATTCAAGAACAACGCAGAGATAAGACAGATGACTGAACAACAACCAGTCTCATGGGTGATCAGGAAAAGGAGATGGACATATGTTGGTCACGTGATGAGAAGAAACAGTCAGTGAATCCCAAAACAATCTATCAAGTGGAACACAACAGGCCGAAGAAAAAGAGGCAGACCACGTGAAACTCTGAAGAGGACATTGTTAAAAGAGGAAAATTAACAGGCATAAAATCCCTTGATGAGGTTGAAAGACTCGTCGAAGACAGGAAAAATTGGCGAACTACCTTGCGAGCCCTATGTGGCGTTTAACGGCACGGGACAACAGCTTACTGCAAAAGCCAACAACAGCAGCAACAATAACCAATAAAAGAACCAAACAATCTAAATCTGATGTACAGTTTGTCGTTGTTTCAAGTTTGCTGTAGAAAGCAATGCGACAGCTTGCGTACCCTGACCACCCCAGAGCTATACCAGGCTGTCAGGTCCAACCAATGTCTGCCCGGGCAGGGGTCAGACGAAACTTGCACCCTGCTCCTCCAGGGTGGGGGTTGAAGCATGGGGCCAACGACCCCACCTCCGTGAAAAAAAAAAAGAAAGTTATGGAGCAGACATAGAAGCCTCGAGAATAGAGAGGAATGGGGGCCAATTTGATCTGCACAGTAAGCCTTAATGGCTCGGAAAGCTGAACAAGAAGAAGAAGAAGAAGTAGTAGAAGAATAATAAGAAGAAGAAGAAGAATGTATACGACGTTACTATGGAGAAAACGAGAGATACAGTCATCATACTGTCTATGTAGTATCATCTTACAATCCTTGTAATTATCACTTTTCTCCTTCTGTTTCTTCTTTCTGTAGTTATCAAATCTTCAGACCTATTTCTCTCTCTCTCTCTCTCTCTCTCTCTCTCTGTGTAATTATCATTTTGTTCATCTATTTCTCTCTTACAATCTCTATAATTGCCATTTTTGTTCATTTCTTTCTTTCTTACAATCTCTTTAACTCTTATGCCCTAGATTTAAAATACCATTGTGTACATTTTTTTTTCTTTTTATTTTTCTGCAATTTGTTCTCTTTCGTAATATATATATATTTTTTTTTCAGTGCAAGATTCATAATAAAATTTTTTTTCCTGTTCAGACGACATTTTCTTCCGTGTTTGATTATTATTATTGTTATTATTATTATTGTTATTATTATTACAGGCAGTTCTTTATTCTACGTGCGTAGTTTAGTCATTTCTCCATTTGTATTCCTGCAGCACGCTGGGACATTTGATATGGATGGTGGCAGGTTTTCTTTCGGACGAAAATTATGGTCCGTAGTTTCGCTTAACTTACGCCACGGCTGCCAAGTCACACGCGGCCTAAATGGACCTGGTACCAGGTTTAGCGTTCACCTCGGTGCGCGACCCGATACAACATTCCTGGCGCGTAGCGGCCCCTAATCCCCAAAAATATCATAAAACAACAAACGAGCTGCCATAAATCCATGTCACGCGTCACTGGAAGAAACACGCGTAGTACGTCATCATAGTTTGCCGTCGTATCTGTGTGCGCATCATGGCTGGGATGTCATAAACGCGCAAAGGACATCATATAAACAAACTATTTTAAACGTCTGTGTATATACATTCATCATACGTTTTTTTTTTTATTCATTCCAGTCATGCTTTATTCTGTGTAAGAAAATATGTCAGACTTCGTCATTTCCGCTAAATAGGATAGATCTTTGCTGCAAGAATAGTCCAAACCTGTTTGATAATCTTCGTTCCCGCCTGGCTTGTCTTGAAGCAGTGGTTCCCAAAGTGGGCTCCCTGATGCCACCATCATCATCATCATCAACCCCCCACCCCCTACCCCGGGGTGAAGGGAAGATCCATTGTGGCAGTAAGGAAAGTGGGAGAAGCAATGACCAGGAAGAAAAGTTGGGATGGGGGGGGGGGGGGCCGCGGGGGCGTTCTCTGGGAAGACGGTGGCGACAGCCTGTAAAAATGTGGGAACCACTGCCTCCAAAGAAAGCCGCGCCGCCTAGCACATGACAGAGTGGAGACAATCTACATTACAAGGCGGGCGAATGTTTTCTAGATAACTATTTCTGAACATAGACGAAGACGGACTTAGAAACGTTGACACGTTGCATCTTTCAACCTGGCAGGCCAGATCTGGAGCAGAGGTCACTGAGTGGAAGGTCCAAAATTTAAACCAAAAAAAAAAAGTGACCGGAAGTCAGGACAGAGAGTGTCTCACGTCGGAAGACGAAGTAGAATTTGACAAGATGGCGTTCTGTCAGAGAGAACTCAGCTCGTAACCTGTGATGTATGTGTTCTGCCATACTTTTTTTTTGTTGAAATGTTTTCCAAAACATCCAAATCTTTGAACAGTTTAACCCAGTTAGTTGTAACAAGTTGAAACCTGTCGCAAGTTTGTATACGTTATTATAGCCGGGTTAAGTAAAAGAACACAGTTTTGTAGGATTAGACCCCGAAATAATTGTAGACAAAGCACTTTAGTGAGACGTGAGAGAAAGAAAAATCACAAGAGAACTACTTGGGATTCGAACACGAACTCCTATAGGACGAGCAACCGTCTAGCCAGAACAGCCTACTAACCGATTATAGCCGGGTTTGCCGTTTCCTTTCATTTACATATTGCAACATTAATTTTTGGAACCTTCCGGTAAGAAGTTAAGTGAAGAAAAGATAATACAAGAAAAGTTAATTATATAACTATGATCATAATGTTCTTCTCTGTGACTACACTCACAGTTTGTTTAGCTCACTGGCTACATTCACGATTTTAGCTAAGTGATTACAAATTAGAATTTTAGCTCTGTCTACACTCACGATTTTTTTAGCTATATGACTATACTCACAATTTTTAGCTCTGTGACTGCACTCACGATTTTTTAGTTCTATGATTACACGCAATTGTTAGCTCAGTGACTACACTCACGATTTTTTAGTTCTATGATTACAGGCAATTGTTAGCTCAGTGACTACACTCACGATTTTTTAGTTCTATGATTACAGGCAATTGTTAGCTCAGTGACTACACTCACGATTTTTTAGTTCTATGATTACACGCAATTGTTAGCTCAGTGACTACATTCACGATTTTTAGTTCTATGACTACAGGCAATTGTTAGCTCAGTGACTACACTCACGATTTTTTAGTTCTATGATTACAGGCAATTGTTAGCTCAGTGACTACACTCACGATTTTTTAGTTCTATGATTACACGCAATTGTTAGCTCAGTGACTACACTCACGATTTTTTAGTTCTATGATTACACGCAATTGTTAGCTCAGTGACTACACTCACGATTTTTTAGTTCTATGATTACACGTAATTGTTAGCTCAGGGACTACACTCACGATTTTTTAGTTCTATGATTACATGCAATTGTTAGCTCAGTGACTACACTCACGAATTTCTCTCATTAACAACACTTATGATTTTAGCTCAACAATACATATAGTTGTTAACTCAGTGACTATACTCACGATTTTTTAGTACTATGATTATAAGCAAGTTTCAGCTCAGTCACTACACTTACGATTGTTAGCTGAGTGACTACACTAAAATTGTTAGCTCAGTGAATACACTCACTATTGATAGCTGAGTGACTATACTCACGATTGTTGCTTGAGCGACTACACTCATGATTGTTAGCTCAGTGACTACACTCACGATTGGTAGCTGAGTGACTTATCTTACGATTGTTAGATCATTGACCACACTCACCATTGTTAGCTATGCGACTACAAGCACGATTGTCAGCTGAGTGACTACACTCACGGTTGTTATTTGAGTGATTACACTCACGATTGATAGCTCAATGACTACACTCACCATTGTTAGCTCATTGACTACACTCACTATTGTTATCTCATTGACTACACTCACTATTGTTAGCTCATTGGCTACACTCACCATTGTTAGCTCATTGACAACACTCACCATTGTTATCTCATTGACTACACTCACTATTGTTATCTCATTGACTACACTCACTATTGTTAGCTCATTGACTACACTCAATATTGTTATCTCATTGACTACACTCACTATTGTTATCTCATTGACTACACTCACTATTGTTATCTCATTGACTACACTCACTATTGTTATCTCGTTGACTACACTCACTATTGTTATCTCATTGACTACACTCACTATTGTTATCTCATTGACTACACTCACTATTGTTATCTCATTGACTATACTCACTATTGTTATCTCATTGACTACACTCACTATTGTTATCTCATTGACTACACTCACTATTGTTATCTCATTGATGATTCTCACGATTTTGAGCACTCGTCAGAACCTCGCGTCTGCAAGTGTCGGTGCCTCATGAAAAGTTTACTTAATTGCGTTTTAAGGCGAGCCACACCACTGGTCTGTCATCATTGTCCTGGTAAACGCCTGTATATTATTGTATTTTAAGGCGAGCCACACCACTGCTCTATCATCATTGTCCTGGTGAATGCCCCTATATTATTGTAACTGAAAGCGAGCCACACCACTGGTCTGTCATCATTGTCCGGGTGATGTCCGTATATTACTGTATCTGAAAGTGAGCCACACCACTGGTCTGTCATCATTGTCCGGGTAATGTCCGTATATAATTGTATCTGAAAGCGAGCCACACCACTGGTCTGTCATCATTTTCCGGGTGACTAGGAACAGACCCCTTCCTCCCCTCCCCCCTCCAAAAAAGTGCTGTAAATGCCATATAGTGGGGACATTTGACAGAAGAAGATAACGAGGCGACTAAGAAATAAAGTGAGGACAAATAAAGCGCTGAGAAGGCCACTGCAGCATGCAGTATGACAAGGCTACCCCGGCCCCCGCAAACTGGCAGCAAACCGTGAGAAGTGGAGTGTAAATGTGCTGTCTTTTAGAACGTCATACAGGGGAAATGAACAGTGGATGCTTCATTGATAGGATAAGGACATGGATGGATGGATGCATGGATATAAATAGCTATCATTCCTACTGTAATAGCAAATCAAAGGACGCTAATCACGTGATCAGCCAGCAGTATGATGCCTGACACAGGCATGCGGAAGGTCACGTGATATACCTGATCCTGTGTGTCTAAGGGCCTGTAACAGTCGCCTGTCAATCATAGAAGTGACACACCAAATAACTTCTCCTTCATAAACTGCTGTCAATTACGGCAGGAATGTCGGACTTCAATGGGCCTGAGGGCCACAGTTGCGTTCACAAGATAAGTAGCAACCAGCCCCCCACCCTCAGTTTATATAACATGCTTCTCAGAATTTTGCAACTGCCTGTAAAGCAGTTGGATGATTTGTTTTCATTCGCAGAGTAAAGGTAACATTCATCGTAATTTTGTCGCTACCAGCATTAAATCATAACCTTACGGGCCGCATTAATGCTTCACGGGCCGCACATTACCTGTAGGCCGCCACTTGCACACCCTTGGTCTGTAGGATCGCGAAAGGTTATGTTCAATGTATTACACAGTCTAAAACAAGAACTTTTGTTCTAAGATTAACAGTAACTTTCGGTTGAACATGACGGGAGAGAAATGGTATTATGGAGTCAGTATTCGCACAGAAGACATGTTTGTTATTCCTGTAAATATGTCGATATGAGGGATGAAGGAAACAGCATCAGAATTGGCTATCTTATGACGCAAGGGTTCAAATCTGTGACGCCATTTTCTTAGATTGTATCAAGAGGGAAACAGAGATGTAGTGTAAACAAGTTATGTCTTCTTTGTATACGAGAATAGAAAAGCTGAATATTGACGCTTTGTTTGTCTATTTGTTTGTGTGTCTGTCTATTTGTTTGGGTTTTTTTTCTAAGCGCGGATACGGAGTACGTGAGGAACTGAGGCTGAGGTGATCGAGTAGGCAGTGGCCCCTTAAGGGCCCACGAAAAGCTACTTCTCCCCAGTCCCATTTGCAATATTGATTAGTCATTTTATTTGTATCTGTCTTTGGGCCCCCGTTACACATGAGAAGCTTTCTCTAGAGATATGACGGGTGATTGATAAGTTCTCGGCATAAGGTACAACGGGTTATTTGTGGACAACTTTTTTTGGTTATTTCTCAACATAGCCCCCTTGCAAGTTTATGCACTTAGTTCAGCGATCATAGAGCATACGGGTCCCTTCTTTGTAAAAGTCAGCATCTTGTGCCAGTAGAAAGTGGTCTACAGCATGAATGACGTCATCATCTGAAGCAGATTTGCGACCACTGAGCTCCTTTTTTGAGTCTGGTAAACAGGTAATAGTCTGAAGGGGCCAAATCTGGGGAATAAGGAGGATGTTCAAGAAGCTGGAAGCCGCATTCATGAATGGCAGCCATTGCCACCGTCGACTTGTGAACTGGAGCGTTGTCTTGATGAAAGATGACTCCACTCGTCAATTTCTCTGGATGTTTTTCCTTCAGTTTGACCTGCAGTTGTTTCACGAGATTAGCGTACTAGGCCCTGGTGACCGTTCTGCCCTTTTGAAGATAGTCTACCAATAGCACATCTTCTGAATCCCAAAAGATGGAAGCCATCACCTTGCCTGCAGACAGAACCATCCTTGCTTTCTTTGGAAGTGGAGATCCATGATATTTCCACTTCTTTGGCTGTTCTTTGGTTTCTGGTTGAAAATGATGAACCCAAGTCTCATCCATAGTCACAAATTGCTGAAGAAACTTTTCCGGATGTGCAGAAAAATGGCCAAGATTGTCTCTTGACATGTTGAGACCCTGTCGTCTGTGATCAGCTCCAAGAAGTTTCGAGACCCATCGAGCAGAGACCTTTGTCTTTGAAGATGATTGTGAATAATGACATGAACACGTTCCTGGGAGATGCCCAGCTCAGTAGCAATGCACCGCTCAGTTTGTCGTCGATCTTCCATTATCATGTCATGGATTCTGCCGGTGGTTTCATCGGTGGTTACCGTTCTTGGTCTTCCTGGACGGGGATCATCTTCCAGACTCTCCCTTCCATGTTCGAATTGAGCTGCCCATTTCTTCACTGTGCTGTGAAGAAGGGACACTTTCCCCTAGAGTCTCTAGCATATCCTCATGGATCTACTTCGATGATAAGCCCTTGATGCAGAGGTAGCGAATAACTGCTCGATGAGAAATGTCCATTTTCTCAATTTCTGCCACCCCTTGCCACTTCAGTAACCTGTAAAAAAGAATTGGTTGCAGTTAATTTCTTTATACTTGGTTTTTAATCTTACATTAACCTGATCTACAAATGCACCTAATATCAACTGTGTGTTTCAAGTATTTGTACCTTATGCCGAGAACTTGTCAATCACTCCTCGTATTCATTGGCCCCTCCCCCCTCCCACACTTGACCCTGGACTCAAATTGTCGGACTAAAATGGGTTCTACCCCATCCGCCGCCGTCGGTTTCTTTCCAGATTTAAAAACAGGTAGTCGGCAGGAATATGTTCAGGAAAACTGGGTTCTGTAAACGGAGAATATCTGTCTGGATTGTAAGACTCGTTGACTATATTGTAGAAATGGATGCCAATGTATGAATGGCACCATACAGTAAGAAATGTGACGTAACTCTGGAAGTTTGGGACTTCGCACTGGTCTGGCATATATGACAGACAGATCTGAGGGGCGTCAAAGGCTCGGGAGATATGCCTGTAACACGTGACCTACTTTTTTAAAAAATCCACGTGGAACTTGCGACAAGGCGATAGAGTAGTGTAGTGGTTAGCGGACTAGTCTTTCATGGCGAAGGTCGGTGGTTGAAACCCGGGGGGGGGGGGGAAGGGAGAAGCGGGGGTGCCTCAGTCATGTACCTGTAGATGTATAAATGAGTTACCTGGGGCCTTCTGGAGTTGGTGGAAGGAAGTGCGATCAGGCGTGACGCTGATCACATCACACTAGCTAGTGTGTCGACAGGTCCAGAACAACATGGCCACTAACATCCCTTAGGTTGCCTCCATAGTTTAAATGGGTTATATTTACCCGCCCATACAAACACATACAAGATAACATGCCAACACACACACACACATATATATATATAATTCTCTTATGGTTTTTCTTTCTCTCCCGTCTCACTAAAGTCCTTTGTCTACGTTTTTTTTTTTCGAGGTCTAGTCCTACAAATGTGTGTTCTCTTACTTTATCGTACGAAAGCCTTGTAGTTTCCTATGTAATACATTACTTTGGTTCACTTTGTACATACACAGGCGGAGGATAACGCTTGGATTACTTTTTTTGCAAATGATATTTAGGTTAGTCCAGAGTATAACAGAGAGAGAGAGAGAGAGAGAGAGAAATGATCAAAGACCAAATAAAAGAGAGAAAAACAAGCAATATTTTGACCGAATGCTTTCATGAAAGAAATCAGAACTGAAGATTCTTTTGTAGTAATTTTGTACAGAAGAACTCAGTACTTAATTTGTGCGCGCGCGCGCCGTACGTGTGTGTGTGTGTGTGTGTGTTTTATACTTCTGAAATGTCACAACCGTCTGACCTGGTACCTAAAATAAAAATTTATCTCATGTAACATGTTCCTTGATGTAACATGTTCCTTGATGTTCCTTGATGTAACATGTTCCTTGATGTAACATGTTCCTTGATGTAACATGTTTCTTGATGTTCCTTGATGTAACATGTTTCTTGATGTTCCTTGATGTAACATGTTTCTTGATGTTCCTTGATGTAAGATGTTCCTTGATGTAACATGTTTCTTGATGTTCTTTGATGTAACATGTTTCTTGATGTTCCTTGATGTAACATGTTCCTTGATGTAAGATGTTCCTTGATGTTCCTTGATGTAACATGTTTCTTGATGTTCCTTGATGTAACATGTTTCTTGATGTTCCTTGATGTAACATGTTCCTTGGTGTAACATGTTTCTTGATGTTCCTTGATGTAACATGTTCCTTGATGTTCCTTGATGTAACACGTTTCTTGATGTTCCTTGATGTAACATGTTTCTTTATGTTCCTTGATGTAGCATGTTCCTTGATGTAACATGTTCCTTGATGTAACATGTTCCTTGATGTAAGATGTTCCTTGATGTTAGTTGATGTAACATGTTTATTGATGTTCCTTGATGTAACATGTTTCTTGATGTTCCTTGATGTAACATGTTCCTTGATGTTCCTTGATGTAACACGTTTCTTGATGTTCCTTGATGTAACATGTTTCTTTATGTTCCTTGATGTAGCATGTTCCTTGATGTAACATGTTCCTTGATGTAACATGTTCCTTGATGTAAGATGTTCCTTGATGTTAGTTGATGTAACATGTTTATTGATGTTCCTTGATGTAACATGTTTCTTGATGTTCCTTGATGTAACATGTTCCTTGATGTTCCTTGATGTAACACGTTTCTTGATGTTCCTTGATGTAACATGTTTCTTTATGTTCCTTGATGTAGCATGTTCCTTGATGTTCCTTGATGTAACATGTTCCTTGATGTAACATGTTCCTTGATGTAAGATGTTCCTTGATGTTAGTTGATGTAACATGTTTATTGATGTTCCTTGATGTAACATGTTTCTTGATGTTCCTTGATGTAACATGTTCCTTGATGTTCCTTGATGTAAACCTCGTCATTATAATAGTTTGACCGACCAGCCTAACCGTGATATATTTTTTTAACTCTTTGACAGAGGGCCAGATATCAGAAACGATCACAGATGGATCTTCATCTTCGTCTTCAATGCGTAAAGTTCACATGTACGACACGCCCCCAGACTCCGCCTACACGACTAAGTCACGCCTTTCTTGTATGAACAGTCATAACTTGAGAAGATGCTCATCAAACTTCGCCCCGCCCAGCTTGTCATCCGAGACCTCTTCCAGTTTTCTAAACCTCCCTCCCTTATCTCGAGGCTACCCTGCGGGCGGGACAATGTCTTGCGTGACGTCTCCCGATGGAAGTATGACCTCAGCCACTGATACGAGTTTTACATCATCAAACAAGCGTCCTGATTCTCTATGTTCTAACAGCAATGACTCCGGACTAAGTGACGCCAACTGCAGCTACCCTGACTCCAGCATGGACGGCCTCCGGCCAAAAATCTGGTCCCTGGCCCACGTGGCTACTTCTGACGCTGGTTACGCCAGCAACAGCAACAACGGCGCCGCCACAAACAGCAACATCAACAGCTTACCTCGAAACATGATCAGCAACTCACGGGGGCTTGGCATGGCTGCCATGCAGGGTGGTGGACTCCCGTCGGCGCCGCCGGGGCTTGCTGACAGCGGCTTCCATTCTGGACGCAGTCGCCACGATAATATCCAGACATCGCCCCCGTCGTTATCTCCCTTCCCGTCATCCCCATCAATTCAACCACTCCTCGGTAACATGCCACAGTGGGGACCAGTGTACGGAGCGCCTTCACATCTCGTCAGCGGAAACAGCAAACCATCCTGCCAAGGCACCTTATTCTCCCAATCCTTCGCGGGAATGATGCCTGGGGCACCCATGACGTCACCAAACTTGAACTCTGTACCCGGACCCCACGCTGCGACCCCATCACCAAATTACAGCAAGAACGTGACACTGCCCACGGGATATTATCAAAACTCCAAAATGAGCATAGAGTAGGAGACAGTTCAGATCTAGCGCAAGACATGGCACCTACATGCTGTATTTAGAACTGTGCTGAGCTCGATTGTAATTAACTCTTATAGTTCCATGCTTTACCATATTGGCATCAGCTACATAATAAATCTATAAGAAAACCCCCAACTCTCTGCGTCCATTTCTTCTTTTGCTTTTCATCATTTAACAAGAAGAAAAAAATTCTGGGTTATACTTCATCGTCTCAAATTCTCCCTTATTTGTACTTTCAGTCTTTTTTGTGTTTTTGTTTCAGGCAGTTTTTTTCCTCCACTTTTTAAAATATCAGAATTATTATAGATGTTATATTGGTTTGAGCACAGGAGTAGCGAAGTGATTCGAGAGCTTGCATCTCATGTCGTTGGTTTTGGAGTTTGGGAAGTAATGCTTTTACATTTTAGCAAACAATCCAAAATGTGCTTCACACAAGAGAAGATTAGCACTGAAGGTTTTTAGATGTGGAGGCTCAGCCTTGTCACATAGATATCTAAAACATGGATATCTAAAACATGGATATCTAAAACATGGATATCTAAAACATGGCCGGTCACATTCTGGCCAGGGTAAACATTTGGTTCCCATCTGATATGCTAGCGTCAGAGTTAGCGAACCGTAGATGACTAAGACCCTATCCCACCTCTCCGATGGTTGTACCCCCAGTAACAAGCCTAGCCTGGCTAACGGGACAGGGTAACAAAGTTTTAAATACAACTGTTATTGAAATATAACTATTACGTTCTAGTTTCTAGTTTCTTTGCTCGATGCTTCAAAGCATGGAACGAATTTCTAAGAAATTCACGCAGGGAACTTTGAGAGGGAAGGAAGTGAGCTAGACGGTTCAGTAATTAAACTGTTCTCTCGACCACGCATTAGTTTAAGAGTTCAAGACTCTACCGATGATAGATTTTTGTTGTTTTGTTTCTTTCTTTTTTTTTTTTCTTCCACAGACCAAAGGTGAACTTAGAGGATTAATGCTCTCGTTCTTTTCTTTTTCTCTCTCACCTTCTTTCATGCTCTCTTCTCTCCATTCTTCTACACTGCATTCCTTCTCTTTCGCCCTCCTTTACCTAAACAGCCTCTTAAAAAATCCACACACAAAAAACCCCTGGGTTTAGTTTAATATGAGATATCCAGGACGTGTGAACCCGAAAACACACCTGTCAGAATTTAAATCCGGAGTACCTGTTTGTCAGTGTGCTTAATGATAATAAATGTTTACATAAATAATAATAATTTCCCTCACCTTTCCGTTCCACTAAGGCTCACTGCTGCAGATAAAGTTCGCCTCTATTCCTCTCTATTTCTAATCTTCTCTCTTCAGTTGGTGACGTCAATTTCTTGAATATGCTCTTCTATTTTGTCTTTCCATCTCTGTCTACGGCTACCCTTTGGTCTTGTTTCCCTCATCTTTTATGCCGACATCATTTTCGTTTGTCTGTTCTCTTCCATTCTTTCTACATGCCCCAGCCAGCGTAGTCTGTTCAGTTTCGAGACATTTATAATTCGTTGGGATTGGAATAAGCTGTTCAGTTCAGTGTTCTTTCTTTCTAGCTCTCCATTCTCCACTGCTGGTATCCTTTATCGGCCCAAAGATTCTTCTTAGGATCTTGTTCTCAAAGATCTGCAAATATTGTTCATCTTTCTTTGTTGTACTTCACGATTCTGATCCATACACGACGGCTGGTCTTATTATAGTTGTAATAGCAGGAGCAGTAGTAGTAATAGTAGTAGTAGTAGTAGTAGTAGTAGTAGTAGTAGTAGTAGTAGTAGTAGTAGTAGTTGTAGTAGTAGTAGTAGTAGTAGTAGTTGTAGTAGTAGTAGTAGTAGTAATAGTAGTAGTAGTAGTAGTAGTAGTTGTAGTTGTAGTAGTAGTAGTAGTAGTAGTAGTAGTAGTAGTAGTAGTAGTAGTAGTAGTAACAGTAGTAATAATAATACAAATTTTGGACATATTAAACGTCATGATAATCTAGTGAAGACCGTCTTGGAAGGGTACATAATGGGAAAAAGAAAGAGAGGAAGACCAAAGAGAAGATGGCTGCAAGAAATCGTTGATGATCTGCAAATGGATGTAGCAGCAACAGACCATCTTGCTCACAACCGAGAGGCCTACAGGAGCGCTGTTAGGGAGGCAGAGTTCCGCAAGGGACACGCAGATGAATGAATAATAATACTAATAATAAATCAAGTGCCGAGCCGCTTGGCGTAGGCGATCATTTCTCTCCTCAATTCCCTGTGATTATGAGATCCGCCGGAGACTTTCTTCCTAGACACACTGGCAGCCCATCCAGTAACTTCTCTCTCTGTCTTCATCTGTCTCTTCTTACCTCAATTTTTCCAGTTGCCACAATGTGTTCCAATTTTCCTATTCTCAGAAAATGTCCTACAAATCTCGCTTGTCTGCTTCTGATCTTTGCTGTAATTTGCCTTTTAACTCTAGCCTCTTGTAAAACTTCTTCGTTGGTTTTCTTGGCTGTCCGTGGTACATCCTCCTTATGAACCACATTTTCATGGCCTCCATTTCTCGCTGTACTCTCTTATTCATAGACCATGCTTCACGTCCATAAAACAAAATTGGCTCGATGTAACATTTAAGTACTCGGAATCTTGTTTCCATTGATATGGATCTGTTGTACAAGATGTTTCTCATTGTCTGGAATGCTGACTTGGCCTGAGCACGTCTGCTTTTTATTTCGTTGTGACATTTCCCATCAGTTGTTATAATCGTTCCTAAGTACTTGAATCTATCAACTTGTGTCAGATTTGTGCCATCGATGGTAATGCTACATTTTGGTGGTATTCTTTTCTTTAAGATGACCATCACTTCAGTCTTCTTTTTGTTCAGGCTGAGACCTTTACTTTTACTTTCACGAACCACGACGTCCAGAAGAGCCTGTAGCTCCCCTTCACTTTTAGCAGTCAGAACTGTGTCGTCTGCATATCTTAAGTTGTTAAGGTTGTACCCGCCAACTGATATTCTTTGCATGTTCTCTATATTTCTCATTATGTGTTCGCTGTACAAGGAGAAGAGGTCAGAAGATAGATCACATCCTTGTCTCATTCCGAATTTTATGTCTTGGAATGCTCCTATTTGGTTCTCAACCTTCATTGCTGCTGATTGCTGCCAGTATATGTTTTTGATAAGTTTCAGATTTTTCCCATCTATGTTGATGTCTTCCAGCATTCGTATAATTTCTGTGTGTCTCACTTTATCAAATGCTTTACAGTAGTCTATGAAGCATAAGTATGGATCCGTCTTTACTTCTATTGATCTCTCCATCAATGTTCTTAGTATATATGGCATTACTTGTGCCTTTTCTTTCGACGAAGCCACACTGTTCTTCAGCGATTTCTGGTTTTATTTTGCCCCTGACTCTTCTCATGACAGTACAAAGTAGGATTTTGGTAACATGGCTCATAAGACTAATGGTTCGATGGTCTTCACATTCAACTGCACCTTGTTTCTTTGGTAAGGCAATGAAAACTGATTTCAAAAGATCTGATGGGACATCGTTATTGTTATAGATGTAATTCAGCAATCTGGTAATTATTTCTCTGCCAAGCTCTCCTAATGCTTCCAATTCTTCCTTGGTGATTTTATCTGGTTCTGGTGCTTTGTTGTTCTTCATGTGTTTGATGGCTTCTTCCACTTCTGCTTTTAATATGGGAGGCCCTTTATTATTATTTCTTATGTCTATTTCGCTTCTATTGTCCTCATAGAGTTCTCTAATGTATTTGCACCATCATGCCATTATTTCATCTATGTCCATTATTGTATGCCCCTCCTTTGGCTTCAGGCAACCGGTCTTGTGGTATGTCCTTTTGTTTGTTAACTCCTTTATTTGTTTGTACATATCTCTTGCGTTTCCATGATAGTGTGTCTCTATTTCATTACATTTCTTATTTAGCCGCTCTTCTTAGCTTTATTGCATTTGTGTCTTATAATAATAACAACAACAACAGCAACAATAATCTGTCCTTCTGCTCACCATAGACTGAATAAGCCAGAATCCAGATCTCCTGGTCAATTTGAAAACCACAAAAAAAGACTTCAGTGCTAAATCCAGAATTAGATTTTGGATGAAAATGACACGAAATCATTTTTATCTTCAATGTTAACAGTTAACAATACTATTAATGATAATGATTAAGGGATGATGATGATAGTGATGAGGATAGTTATAATAATAGTAGCTATTATCCCAAATGGTAGAACAGAATGGCCGGAAAAGTAACCAATCACATCTGTTGTACTACTTACTGGAATTTTAGAACACTGTTACGCCGTTTATTATTAGTCGAGACACAAAGTCCCCGCCCGAGGACAGGAAAAAAAAAGAACAAAACAAGACACACGTTTTAATTGGCCAATGAGTGTGTACTTTGCTATCATTGGTCCATTCCTGTGTGACGTTTGTTTCACCTTATCTTCAGTATTCATTACCTTATTGTTTGCGATATTAAATGATAAGGAAGAAAAATAGAAAGAAAAATCAATTCGTTTTCGATATCTAATGTGGAAATAGCTTTAGCATTCGTTTTATTCATGTTTTTTTTAATTTGTTCGTTTGTTGGCTTTTGTTTAAGTAAAGAAAAAAACTGGATTGCTTGTTAAACGTAATACGTCATGGACAGTTCCTCGTGCTGGAGAACTAGCGGATTTGAAAGTTGTTAGTTCCGAGATTGGAAAGGCTTACAGGTAAACTCTGTTCTCCTTAAGTTATCTGAGAAGAGCGCTTGATAATCACAGATGTTTGCAAGAGATCCTGGGCCAGACAAACATGAGAAATTTCAGAGATATCATCATCATCATCATCATCATCATCATCATCATCATCATCTTCTTCTTCTTCTTTTTCTTCATTTCTTCTTCAGCAACATCATCATCATCGTCATCACCATCTTCATCACCATCATCATCATCATCATCATAATTATCTTCTTCTTCTTCGGCTATCGCCCTCATTAGTTCCCTGGTTATACCGGGTGCCTTTCGGCTTGGCAATTTCAAGACTGGCTAATCAAATGTGAGACCAAGTCTCAGATCTGGCCTATCAGTCCTAAAAAATCTGGCCGTTTCTGCCCCTGAAGTTCAGAAGACAGACAGTCTCTAATCTATCGCTGTGTTCAAGACAGTCTAATCTATCGCTGTGTTCAAGACCGTCTAATCTGTCGCTGTGTTCAAGACAGTCTAATCTATCGCTGTGTTCAAGACAGTCTAATCTATCGCTGTGTTCAAGACAGTCTAATCTATCGCTGTGTTCAAGACAGTCTAATCTATCGCTGTGTTCAAGACCGTCTAATCTGTCGTTGTGTTCAAGACCGTCTAATCTGTCGCTGTGTTCAAGACAGTCTAATCTATCGCTGTGTTCAAGACAGTCTAATCTATCGCTGTGTTCAAGACAGTCTAATCTATCGCTGTGTTCACAATCTGCAGGCGTCATCAGGCCACTGGTACAGGTAAAGGCGTCAGAGACTTGACAGACATTCATTCCTAACCATCCTGTGACTCTCACTATCCCGTGACTCTTACTATCCTGTGACTCTCACTATCAAGTGACTCTTACTATCCTGTGACTCTCACTATCAAGAGACTCTCACCATCTCATGACTCTTTCTATCCAGTGACTCTCACTATTCCGTGACTCTCCCATCCCGTGACTCTCACTATCTATGACTCTCACCATCCTTTGACTCTCACTATCCTGTGACTCTCACTGTCTGTGACTCTCACTATTCCATGACTCTCACTATCCTGTGACTCTCACACAATCTACCTTACATCTACATGTGGAAAAAAAAGAAACACACTGAAATTCATGTTGAAACTAATTCTGAAACAGAGAAAGAAATCTCCAGAAAGTAGTCACTGACAGAGAGTCATAATAATATCAGATTTTCACAAGAAACAAAATTAAACGGCGTTTGAATTTCAAGGTGGTTAGTGCACCAGCTTCTGACAGGGAATGTCAGTGGTTCGAATCTCTTCTGCCCCCCCCCCCCCCCCCCCCAGGCAAAGAGATGCGGACAAAGAAATGTAAAACAAACAATAATGCCTTGGTAACTATGTAGGCAAAGATTCCCCGTGTTAGGGGGCAGTGCCCTGCTAGCTGTGTATAACTGAACAAGAAAAATAGGTAAGTTGCAGTTAATTCTTAACTAGAATTATAAGAAAACTGGAAAAAAAATGTAATCAGCATCAAGTTTTCAAAGGCTTTTTTTTCTAACTTTATCTAAACGCAGTTGGTAAGGAAATGTTATAGAAATATAAGAAACAGATAACTAGGTCAAAAATCTATGTTAATGTTGTGAAGAGGGAAGATCGAATGTACAAAAGGCAGAGGTAGACAAAGAGAAAAGATGTCTTGATCTAGGACGGGAAACACTTAGTGACAAGCCTGTTGAGATACTCAAGGAGATCGAGTGTTGTGGAAGGACATGGTATCTTACACTTGTCGGCAGGGACCTTGAGAGAGAGAGAGAGAGAGAGAGAGAGAGAGAGAGAGAGAGAGAGAGTGAAAATGAAACTTTAAACACACGATTATGGAAAGTAATAAAGATAATGACTTTAAAATAACAATTAAAGCATGGATGACGATCTTGAAGTCAGTCAGTCATTTGCGGAACTTTGCCTCCCTAACAGCTCTCCTGTAGGCCTCTCGGTTGTGAGCAAGGTGGCCTGCTGCTAATGCATCCATTTGCAGATCGTCAACGATGTCTTGCAGCCATCTTCGACTTGGTCTTCCTCTCTTTCTTTTTTCCCATTATGTACCCTTCCAAGACGGTCTTCTCTAGATTATCATGACGTTTAATGTGTCCAAAATATTTAAGTTTTCTCTTTTTAATCCTCTTTACTAGCCAACCTTCATCAATATTAAGCTCTTGTAGCATGGATATATTTGGTTTTTTTTTTTTGTCCATGATATTTGAAGAACTTTTCTGTAGCATCTACATTCAAAGGCATTTATGTGTTTCTCAGCTGTTTTGTTAAGTGTCCAGGTCTCACAGGCATATGTTGCGATGGGAAAGATGCATGCCCTTAAAAATCTTAATTTTGTAGTTCTGTCTGTTCCTTTCCACAGATTCTTTAGTTGTTTTACTTTCTGAAGAGCGATAGATGTCTTCCTTTTAATTTCCCTCATCGTATATCCATTATTAGTTAGTAATGATCCAAGATATCCAAAATTCTCAAAAAAACTCTTCGATAGGGAGAGAAAAAGAAAATGAACTCTGTTCAAAGAAAAAAAAATTCCAGAACGCGCTAATGATGATGGTGTGAAGAAGAAAGATTGTGTAGATGATGAGAACGAAAATGTAGAACACGGCGATGAACCTGCTTCGACCAGACCCAGCCTGACGGCCAAGTTACGCGTGCTGAAAACCATACATAGGTTAAGACCCTATTGATCAGTGATCCATATACTAGCAAATTCGCTTTAACGCAGTTTACGTTAAATAGGAACTATTGACTAGCATTTTTAATCAAGGAAATGAGATTTGTGTCTTTTTCTTTAGTTTTGTTTTCTTTCTCTACAAGCATCTAAACGGTTGAAATATGTTCGTTCATCTTCACTTTAAACACCTTTCTTCTACAAGATTACATGTAACAAATTCTGTAGCGTGATACATGCTTACACATACTACATTCGTTCTACATGTAAACATACATTACAAAATTTGCTGAATATGTTTATACTCACTTTCCATTGAGAAAAGAACTGAGATAATTAAATTTAAGCCAAAATTGCAATTTTGCCTTCCACCCCTCCACACTAGAGGTTCTACAACTAGTCTAAGGCAAAACTGGCTTTCCACACTGAAAGTTCCATAATTAATCTGAGGCAAAATCGTGTCTTTGCCATCTTCATTTAAAGTTACATAATTATTCTAAAGAAATCTGTGTTTTTGCATTCCACATGGAAGGTTATATGATTAATTTAAGGCATAATTGTGTTTTCCTTACACACACTGAGGGTTCTGTAATAACTCTTCAACACAGAAAACCATCTTCTCTGCTTTAGAAAGGTGAGGAAGGAAGCAATGTGACCTGTTTTATTGATGGTTACGTCCTTTTTCCTTAAACGTGATTGCTACGATATGTCCCGTTAGCACCGAGGCAACTGATGTCCCATGTAGACGTGACATTAGTCAAGCGAGATTGGGAGATGGTCGGATGTATAAATCAAGCTGCGAGAAGGCAGTGACCTCTGGTCTTGGATTTGTGTTTGTTTCTTTGCTTTTTTGTTTAAATGTGGCTTTTGCTTAGTTATTATTATCTAACATGGGCAACTTTCGGGAAGAAAAGACAACAAAAAATTGCCGAAATTCACACGAAATGCTCACGCAGTACTCAGAATGATGCTTTTTCTCGTCCAAAGTCAACCATGAACTATCCAGGAAGTTTATACACGTCTTATATATTTTGTTACAGACCAAGTCTTATCTTCTTCGTACGTACACTGGCGATGATGCGTGGTACCCTGATTTTTGCGATGCGCCTTTTGGCTGGGTACCTCCGACTTCAGCGCCTTTCCTTGCTAGGGCAGACTGTGGTCTTGCTCGGACTGCATGAAGACAGAGTGGTGTAGGCTGGCCTGGCCAAAACTTTGTTTTCCAGCCTCTGGTGGCTGTACTTAAGTCTCTTCTCCATGTCAGATCCAGCATACTATGTTGGCTGTCCAGACGGCTTTGAGATAGTTCCACAGAGACACTCCGACTTTGGGATGAGGAATCTGATGAGTGCCTCAAAGACATCCATTCAACGCCACCTATAGTCTGCTGGCTGTTTTGTTTACTTCATTCTAATAGCCATTGTTGTAAAGACCCATAGGCTTGTCACGTCCTGGATTCATTGGTTTCACACCAGACTTCTCTCATCCCCGCCAGAGATCTCAATGTCCCCATCCATCCACCAACCTGACATTACATTTTACAAAAATAACAATTACATTTAGTGTTGATTGCTACAAGTTTCTGGGCTACAGAAGTAGGTCAGAGTTTTTAAGCAAACATGCCTATGTTCCCTGTCTCACAAAGGCTATGTTAAGATAAGTGTGTTCTTAACACAGTAGTTCCCAGGGGAACCAAGTCTTATAAGACTGTTAGTGAGAATACAGTGCTGGTCAGAAGGTCCTGGGTTCGATTTCGCACTCTTTCGGATCTATTGGCCTTAAGAAATCGGAATCTGGGTCTTCCATTTGAAAACAAAAGCAGCGAGGCTGCCAACACAGCCACAAATGTTACATTGGTCCAGAAATGAGAAGGTACTAACATTTCACACCCCTTATATATATATATATATATATATATATATATATATATATATCTTATCTTCTTATATCTTATATCCTTCCCGTGCCGTTAAACGTCACAATGGGCTGGCAAAGTAGTTCGCCAATTTTTCCTGTCTTCGGCGAGTCTTTCAACCTCATCAAAGGATTTTATGCCTGTTAACTTGGCCTCTCTTAATAATGTCCTCTTCAGAGTTTCACGCGGTCTGTCTCTTTTTCTTTGGCCTGTTGTGTTCCACTTGATAGCTTGTTTTGGGATTCTCTGACTGTTTCTTCTCATCAAGTGATCAACATTTGTCCATCTCCTTTTCCTGATCACCCATGAGACTGGTTGTTGTTCAGTCATCTGTCTTATCTCTGCATTGTTCTTGAATTCGTTACACTTGATGCCGAGTATTTTCCTTAAGCATTTGTTTTCAAAAGAGTATAATTTCTTGTCTATTTCTTTCCTTGTTTTCCAGCTTTCACATCCATAAATGAGGGTGGATATCACAATTGAATTGAATATTTTTAACTTGGTTTTTGTGCTTATAACTTTTGAATTCCATATGTTCTCAAGATTCTTGAAGATCGATGCTGCTTTTGCAATTCTAATTTTAACTTTCTTTCTGGTGTCACCATCCTGGTCTATGTAGTTGCCAAGGTATGCAAATTGATTGACTTCTTCAATATCTGTCCCTTCTACGTGTATTTTTCCATTTTGATTAATGGCAAGTTTCATTATTTTTGTTTTGTCCTTGTTAATTTCAAGTCCTATTTTGCTAGCCAGTGAAGACAGGCTATCTGTTTTTTCTTGCATGGAATTCACATTGTTACTGATAAGAGTTATGTCACCAGCAAAATCAAGATCTTCTAGCTGAGTCCCATGTACCCAATCAATGGCCGTTTTACCTGTGCAACATTTTTTCATTATGAAGTCTAATGTAATTCCAAAAAGCAAGGGAGATAATATACATCCTTGTTTCACGCCTGTTTCAATCTGGAACCATTCATTCATCCTTTCTCCTGTTTTGACTGCACAAACATATCCATTGTAGAAGTTCTTAACGATGTTGACAGTTTTAGATGGCATTCCATATAGACTTAAAATTATCCACAATGAATCTCTGTGTATGCTATCAAATGCATTTTTAAAGTCTATGGTTTCTGCTTTTCAGTATGTGTTTAAAGTATTAATCTTAGAGTAAAGATCTGGTCGAGACAGCTTCTCCCTTTTCAAAATCCTGCTTGTTCTTCTCTCATTGCGGTATCCACTATATCCTTAAGTCTGTTCAAAATGACCTTGCAAATGACCTTCACACCCCTACGACATGTAAATGCTATGAGACACAGATTTCTTCCTTCTATTCCTCCTCCTCCTCCTCATAATCATCATCATCATCATCATCTTCTTCTTCCTTTCTTTCTTTCTTTTCGAGCCGTTAAGAAGAAAATGATGTGTGCACATGAGGTGAAGGAAACAAGACCGAGAGGTAGACCAAAACAGAGTGGAAAGACAATATAGAAGAGAATATAAAGGAAACTGGTGTCAGGAACTGGAGAGAGAAGATTAAGAACAGAGATGAGTGGAGACGAACTTTATCTCCAGCAATGAGCCTTAACGGTTTGAAAAGAAAGAAAGGAAAAAAAGAAAGAAAAGAAGAAGAAGAAGTTGAGTTTGAGCATCTTTTAGTTTCTGGTGATGGCCTCTGTAATCTGGAGATTTTGTGTTAGAAAGTGTAAACTTGTGACATGAAATGTTTACGATAACAAAAATTCTAAAAAAGAAAAAAAAATCATGACCGCCAATATTGTATTGTTTAAAATGGCCATGAAAAGGTGCGCTATATTTGGAAAATAAAACAAAGTCGAAATCACTCAAATTACGAAACTACCAGCGCAGGTACCATTTTAAAGTCCACAAACAGCATAAAAAACTTCAAATTACATTTTATCCTGTTTCAATTATGCAGAGTTACTAAATAAACGGTGTGCCATTAGCTGGATGGAAGGAGGCTGGGATTCTCTGATAGATGAGTGTAATTCATATCAAGTGTTGGTGTTGTTTCCCGGCCAGACTCGTGTCCCCATCGTGTTATACAACATTCGAACACAAATACAACTCGGGACTCGACCCGACGTCGCTACACCGAAAAACACTCAACAAAATTTGCATGTTGTGTCTGTTGTATACAACTTTACCGCTGTCCAAGAGCGGGTAACTCGTGTTCGATAATTGTTGCTTGTAATGTTAGTGGTGGGAGAATGTTAGTCAGAGAGAAGTCATGATCTATCTATCTATCTATCTATCTATCTATCTATCTATCTATCTATCTATCTATCTATCTGTCTGTCTGTCTATGTACGTATGTATGTATGTATGTATGTATGTATGTATGTATGTATGTGTCTATCTATCTATCTATCTATCTATCTATCTATCTATCTATCTATGTATGTATGTATGTATATATTTATGCATGTATGTATGTATGTATGTATGTATGTATATATTTATACATGTATGTATGTATGTATGTATGTATATATTTATGCATGTATGTATGTATGTATGTATGTATATATTTATGCATGTATGTATGTATGTATGTATGTATGTATGTATGCATGTATGTATGTATGTATGTATGTATGTATGTATGTATGTATGTATCTATCTATCTATCTATCTATCTGTTTGTCTGCCTCTGTTTGTCCTACTATCTGTCTATCTGTTTTTACCGATTCTCTTATAAAACTTCACTGCTTGCCTATCCTCTCAGTAAAGGAGAGCTCTTCAGGTTTTACCTACTGACACATACACTGACAAACACACTGACAAACACACTGGCAAACCCAGAGGAAACCCTCCGTACATACTCACCAACCAACAAATGCCTGCATCAGCCCCTAACAAAAAACTCGGCCATGTAGCTACACAGTAACAATTGACGTGATTACTTCCCCTAGCTACCGGAAAAAGACCATTACATTACCATCCATTTAGGCGGTTTCCGTTAGGGCTATAGTTAACGTCCCAGCGTCAGAGATAGATCGAGCTATGGTGCTTTCTGCTCGAAGTACGCGGGCAGGGTAGCTAACTCAGGGACACAACACCTGTTGGGGATGCATCCTCCTGAATGTGCTAGACCTGATGTTCAGATATGTAAGAATGCGCAAGAAGTTTATCAATTAAACAACAGACAACATCATTTGGGGAAAAGATTTCTGAATGTAAGGAGGTTTCTGGCTGGTTAAATTCAGCCAATCACATTTAAACACTCAAGTGAGTTAACATCACTACGCCATTTTAAGTTTGTGCAGTTCGTGCGAAAAATTTGTAGCATGTGTGCAATAAATATATATATATTCTCAAAAACAATTCTTTTGTAACGTCAAACTGCAAAATATGATCTAAAGCTCTCATTAAAAAATCCAAAGAAATCAAGCAAACAGACTCATCTATCGCAATGATACATTTCTTCATCGCTGCCATAGCGCAGAGCAACATCAGGAAAGTGAAAAGAAAAACGTGTGAATTTTATTTCTTTCTCGCGCCATATAAAATTTCGTGGGTGCCATGATTTTTTTTTTTGTGGTGTGCTCAGGCGCGCTGCTTAGAGGGAGAATAGGTTAAGACGTGGATGCGATGCGATCAAATAAACATAAAAGAGATAGTCATGTGGGAATAATTTAGTAGTAACATTTTCTTTCCTCTGAGTTTATTATTATGAACAAAAATTAAGCATGTAAAGTTTGTTAAAAACGTAGATAAGTTGAGAATGTAAGTAAATTCCTGGTTGACTAAGATCAGTCAATACGGCACAAGCAAATAAGTTCTGACTAAAAGAACATTCCGTAGAAAGTATTTCAGAAATTAGAGAAGATCTGAAAGTTTTAGAGACACCCTGAGTGTTTGTTTTGTTTTATTTTTTAAAATACTTTCATGAGAATTTGATGTGTTAAATAGATTGATTAGAATTAGATTTTTTTGTTTAATAGTTTAATCAGAATTTGACTTTTTTATAGTTGAATGAAAATTTGAATTTTTTTAAAATGGTGTGGTGAGAATTTGATTTTTAAAATAATTTGATGAAAATTTGACTTTTAATAGTTTCATTAGAATTTTATTTTTAAATAGATTATAAGAATTTGATTCTTTATAGGTTGATGAGAATGTTTTTTATGATTTGATGAGAATTTGATTTTTTTATACTTTGATGAGAATTTGATTTTTTTGTATAGTTTGATAAGAATTTCATTTTTTTATACTGTGATGAGAATTTGATTTTTTAGTTTGATGAGAATTTGATTTTTTTTATTATTTGATGAAAACTGGATTTTTAAAAATAATTTGATGAGAATTTGAGTTTCCTTTCCCTAGAACCTACAAGTTTCTGTACTCAAACCTCATCCGAGAAAACAAAAGCTGGATAATAATTGATGCAGAGATTGCCTTGAAAACTACAGGAAAACAAGAAGTATGCCCGTGAAAACGGGACATGGTTGAGAAATATTTGACATGTTTTTTTCCCTCTGCTTTTGCTCTCCTCGGAGAATTATGTCATGGGACTCTTGTGATTGCCTGGAATGTCTTTAGGATTTAAGGAAGGGAAATGTGAAAACAAAACACAAAAAAAACAAAAAAAAAAAACAACTGTACATAATGCCAAGAAATGACAACAGTGTTATGTTCACTGTGTCAACATTAATAATGTCAAAACAGCAGATTTATTAACCCAAGAAGATGACGTGTAGAAAAATAACACATTTTAATCTAGAAAAATAAGATTTTATTACTTAGAGAAATGACAATTCGTCACCAAAAAAAAAACCTGTAATGTCTCGTTAAAAAAATAGTAATTTCTTACTTTAAAAAATGACTTTCTACTGTATAAAAACTAGTAATTTCTCACTTAGAAAAAATGACTGTTGCATAGAAAAGTAGTAATTTCTCACTTAGAAAAATGACTCTCTAGAAAAGTAGTAATATCTCATTTAGAAAAATGACACTTTGTTGTATAGAAAAGTATTAATTTCTCACTTAGAAAAATGATTCTCTGTTGTATAGAAAAGTAGTAATTTCTTACTTAGAAAAATGATTTCTCACTTAGAAAAATGATTGTTGTATAGAAAAATAGTAATTTCTCACTTAGAAAAATGATTATCTATTGTATAGAAAAGTAGTAATTTCTTACTTAGAAAAAATGACTCTCTAGAAAAGTATTAATTTCTCACTTAGAAAAATGACTCTCTGCTGTATAGAAAAGTATTAATTTCTCACTAAGAAAAATGATTCTCTAATGAATAGAAAAGTAGTAATTTCTCACTTTGAAAAATGACTCTCTATTGTACAGAAAGTAGTAATTTCTCACTTAGAAAAATTAATCTAAAGTGTAAAGAAAAATAGGAATTTCTCACTTAGAAAAATGACTCTCTATTGTAAAGAAAAGTAGTAATTTCCACTTAGAAAAATGACTCTCTATTGTAAAGAAAAGTAGTAATTTCCACTTAGAAAAATGACTCTCTGTTGTACAGAAAAAAAAAAACAACATAATTTCTAATTTATAAAAAAAAATGATAGTTCGCCGTATAGGAAAAAAATGACAAAATATAAAAATAATAGTTTATCATATATAAAACTGATATACTACCTCATATAAAAAAATTATAGCTTATCTTATATTAAAATGGTAGTCTGAAATTTAAAAAAAAAATGATAGTTTATAAATAGAAAAATGATAGTTTATGATATATACATATAAACGAAAATTTCATTCTATATAAAAACGACAAATTGGAGGAAAAAAAAAAAGAAAACATCTCACTTAGAGATAATTTCAATTTGGAAGATTCTCATTCGTTCTAGAATGTTCAAGATGGTTATTTCTCAGCACTCTGGTAAGTCATCATCATCATCATCATCATCATCATCATCAACACCCAGGTAAAGTCAACAAGTGCTTGAAACACCACTTTCAGACTTTCTCCAGCCGGGGACCCCACAAACATCACCATCACCATCATCAGCTGCAGCAGCAGCAGCAGCAGCAAGTCACCCAAATGTGGCTTTCCTCAACACAATCTGTCGAGTGCTCACTTCTTAACATCTTGACCGAGTCGGGGGTTGGGTGGGAGGGGGGGGTGTAGGAAACGGGTACATAAACCAAGAAAGCAGTGCCACGTGTCAGTCGCGTAACCCGGATTTTGTCCCATAATTTTCATACAATACGACACAAGCTCTCTCCCACCCCGGGGTGATTTTATTTTCTATTAACCAGAATTTTGATGAGGCCCAAGATCATGTTTTTGTTGTTGTTGTTGTTGTTGTTGTTGCCGTTGTTGTTCTGTTTCATGTAATCATTAAAATAATTTATTTTCAAGCGCCTAAACATTGAAGTCTGGTGGTTCTGATTAACGATAAATATGGTGATTTAATTGCGATATAAATGGTCATCTAAATTACAGATTCATTCATTCATTCATTCATTCATTTGCATGTCCCTTGCGGAACTTTGCCTCCCAAACAGCACTCCTGTAGGCCTCTCGGTTGTGAGCAAGATGGCCTGCCGCTGTTGCATCCATTTCCAGATCGTCAACGATGTCTTGATTACAGATTAAGGGGTGGTGGTTTCCTTATGATAGAGATGATGATTTTATTAACAATGAGGGCAGTGACTTTTATTAATGGGACAGGTGGTAATTTTTTTACAAACATAGATTGTGATTTTATTAATGATCGACATAGTGATTTTATTAATGAGTTTGATGGTAATTTTGTTATCAACAAAGATGGTGATTTTATTAATGATTGACATAGTGATTTTATTAATGGGACAGGTGGTAATTTTGTTGCTAACAGAGACGGTGATTTTTATTAATGATTGACACAGTGATTTTGTTAATGACTGTGACGGTAATTTTGTTATTAACAGAGATGGTGATTTTGTTAATGATTGACATAGTGATTTTATTAATGAGACAGGTGGTAATTTTGTTACTAACGGAGATAGTGATTTTATTAATGACTGACATTGATTTTATTAATGACAGAGACAGCGATTGGCTAACGACAGAGATGGTGACGTTTGTTAATGACAGACATGACTGTATTAATGATGAGGATGGTGATGTTCTTACTGACACGGGTGGCAATTTTATTAATGATGGATGCAGAAATTTCATTAATGGCGATTTTATTAACTATTGGGATGGTGATTGTATTAATGACAGAGACTGCGATTTTGTTAACGATGGGATGATGATTTTATTAATGATAGTTATGTCGACGTTATTAATGATAGAAATGATGATTTTATTACCGGCAGAGATGGCGATTTTTACTAATGATGGTTATTGCAACTTCATTTATGATAGTTATGGTGGTATTACTAATGATAGAGAGTGCGGTTTTATTAATGTTTGTTAAATACTGATACCGTGATTTTATTGTTGACGGAAATGGTGATTTCATGAATGACATAAATGGTGATTTTATTGTCCGCAGGAAACGCTTCCTGATTTTCTTAATTATAAGGAATGGTGATTTATTAATGACAATTGATAGTTTTCCATTAATGAATGAGCAGCGTGGTTTCCTTAATGACAGAGATAATGTTTCACTGGCAGACGACCTGGCCAAGCAAGAATTTAACATTTATGTTACTGTAATATCACGTACTCATAAACGGCCTCTTACTTCATGGATACCTGACACTGCAACCAACCGAGGCTGTTGTCGAGAGCTTCAGGTTGTTCCAGGATGGTAATTCACGTCCGTGTTATCAAGCAAAGGCGGACGGCCTAGTTTCTATGAGGCGAAGAAAGAATGAATCCTGGAATGGAAGAAACACTAGATGGCTATAAGTGTTCTGTGAATCTGTCATTGATGAAAGCAGTGATTTGACATCTTGTCCCTTTGCCTTCTGTTCATTTTATCATTAACATTTTGTAATACATTAGCTTTCTGGGTATGATCAGTTGCATGCCTGATGATGTTGGTGATAACAGCAGAAGGAAATTTACACGAATTTAGAAATAGAAAGAATAAACAAAGAAACAAACTTGAACTAGAAATCAATCGCCAATTTGGAAATCAAAGAAATAAGACAGAAAGAAAAAAAAATATCAATATTTGTCACTAATGGATATGCAGATATAGAAATATCTATAGAAAGAATATAGTTATAACTAAAATTCACATCTTTAAAGAAGAACGGTAGACAAAAATAGGTATAGTTATAAAATATTGTGTAAGTATAGTTGAGAAAGACTATTATTAGTAAAACAAGGGGGAAAATAAGCTATGTAGAACGAATAGTTTTCTCGTAGAAAAGTATAGAAAGTCTGAAACTAGTATACCACAGAAACAAAAAGTCAAATGGTGTGTCCACGTTACAAGACAACCACTAGACAGTATAGCACAGAAACAGCAAACCAAATGGTTTGACCGCTTTACACAAATACCACTAGACAGTGAACCACAGAAACAACAAATCAAACGATTTGACCACTTTACACAAATATCACTAGACGGTATACAACAGAAACAACAAGTTAAATGGTTTGGCCACGGTACACGACTACCACCAGACAGTATACCATAGAAACAACAAGACAAATGGTTTGACCACTTTAAAGAAATACCACTAGACAGTATAACACAAAAACAAGTCAAATGGTTTGACCACTTTATAGAAATACCACTAGACAGTATAACACAAAAACAAGTCAAATGGTTTGACCACTTTATAGAAATACCACTAGACAGTATAACACAAAAACAAGTCAAATGGTTTGACCAATTTACAGAAATATCACTAAACAGTATAACACAAAAACAAGTCAAATGGTTTGACCACTTCACAGAAATACCACCAGAAAGTATACCACAGAAACAACAAGTCAAATGGTTTGACCACATCACATAACCACCACCAGGCTAACCTTACAGAAGACTGTCATGTTCGAATGGTTTGAACCAGCGAGAGAATGCACCAGTGAAGAAGGTGGATGGAGGAGATAACAGAAGCTTCAGATAGACCACTACATGAAGAAAACCTCCAGCTCTCATCAAGAAATGTTTGTGTTCCTCCAGCTCTGAAAGTATATGGGTAAGGAGGCAAGACAAGACAAGACAAGACAAAGGAATAGAAAAAAAAAACAGGATTTTAGTTTTAGAGACAAAAAATGTTTAGAAAAAAAAAATCACAAGAGATAAGGAGATTCCGCGGCTGACGACATACGAAACACAAACCTGCAGACGGCCCATCTTGCTGCCAAAACTTGCCAAAAGACCCCACACATGACTTTGAAGCAACGGGAGCAGATCTTTTCTACCTCAAGAGATTTAATCCTTAATGATGATTCGCTTGACGATAAATAAATCTTGCTCCGGTATCAAAGGCCATGCCACCATCTTGAACCTACAGACAGAAAGGTTCGCTCTTTCTGCAAAGCATCTGTGACGTAGGCTAAACAAAGGCCAGTAATCTCACTCCACTAGCACGAAGGTTCAGGCGCCAAAGGTTAACAGCTCTCGCATGTCCCCAGACTTGAACAGAGAGGAAGGAGCACGTCCAAATATCCTCTCCACTCGGGAGTTCTCAAAGAGGGGCCTGTTCCGACCTCGCGTGGGGGCGCTGCTCTGTTTTCTTTTGAATGGGGGCCATGAGAATATCTTCCCGTATGTTTGTTGTCCGTTATTGGGCTGCGCTTATCCGTGATTGCTACGATATGTCCCTCAGCAACGGGGAGCTCTTGATGTCATATGTAGAAGTGACATCAGTCAAGAGAGTGGAGGGGGGGGGGGGCGGCGTGGGTTGGGGGGGGGGCGGGCGGGGGGAAGAGGAGAAAGTTTTTGTAACAGTTACGATGGAAGACCACGTTGATCTGTGAGAGCGAATATCTTCTTTTGTCTAAACGGGATTTTTTTTCAGTATACTAATTAAAAACTAAAGTATGATGATGATGATGATGTGATGACGGCGACAATGTATTTAAAGAAGGAGAATTCAACAGGGAAGGATGTGAATGTTTCTCGCTTTCTGGATGTGAATGTTTCTTGCTTTCTGGATGTGAATGTTTCTTGCTTTCTGGATGTGAATGTTTCTTGCTTTTCTGGATGTGAATGTTTTTTGCTTCTCTGGATGTGAATGTTTTTGCTTCTCTGGATGTGAATGTTTTTTGCTTTTCTGGATGTGAATGTTTTTTGCTTCTCTGGATGTGAATGTTTTTTGCTTTCTTACCTCACAATTTTATTTCGAGACCTCTGACTCACCAGTTTCTGCTAAATCTATCAACCAGTGATGTACACTGACGCCCTCAGTTCTGATAGATCTGTGGACCATTGATCTAGCTGCTACCATTGCGGTCCTCAGTTTAGATAGATCTGTGGATCAGTGATATATCTTTACTGTGGTCCCCAGTATAGATAAGTCTGTGGACCAGTTGCCTACCTGTCTTCATTTGTGATTCTCAGTTTACATAACTTTGTGGACCAGTTATCTAATTGTCTTCATTTTGGCCCCAAGGTTAGATAAATATGTGGTCAAGTGATCTAATTCTCTTCATTGTGGTCCTCAGTTTAGATAGATCAATGGACCAGTGATCTAAGTGTCTTCAGTGTGGTCTCCAGTTTAGATAGAGCTGTGGACCAATGATTTTAGTCCTCAGTTTAGATAAATCTGTCGACCAGTGATCGAGTCACCTAAACTTTAGGTCTTTATGTGAGGAAAGTCGTTCTTGTTTAGTTTAAACAAATATAAAACATAGCAAGCAGCTAATGTGTCTGTGTGTGTGTGTGTGTGAGAGAGAGAGAGAGAGAGAGAAGTAGAGAGAGAGGGAGATGTCGAAAGAGAATATAGTAAAATATAAACCAGATAACAAGAGATTATCTCTGTAATTGAAAGAAAAACATTTACTTTTTTCTCCTCTATCGACTGACTCCAGCTTGGACTGACTCCAGCTTGGACTGACTCCAGGTGACTGCTATTTGTTCATCTGACACCAAAGTCTGTGTTGTTTCAACGGCTGTGTATCAAATGTTTGTTTTTCCTATCTCTTATAAGAAAAACTGTACAAGGTCTGAATATAGGGACCAAACTTTTCCAGGTGTGGCAAACATCTCGCACGCGCAATACAGACTCTGTACTCCATGACTCTGGCCTTCCCAGCTTTCAAGCGTACCCCACACAGTAAAGGTAAAGGTAGTCTCCACGGCAAATGCCGTAAGGGGATGAAGCGTTAGACACCTCATTATGCTGGGGCATCAGGGTATGAGGTAGGGTTGGCCAGTTCCTTTCCTCGCTGCCTTTCCTCCCAGATTTTCTGTATCCATTTTGGGAGGTCGGGTCGACCTCTGGGCCATATTGGTTTGAAAAAAAAAGGTCCCGCTTAGCTGGGGATCTGAACCCTCAACCATTCGGTTGCTAGACGAGAGCTCTAACCACTACGGTAGCCGGTCCCGTACCGTATATACCAGTCTTTTTTTTTTAAAATGAAAATGGAGCTACTATTATCCAAGTTTTAGAAAAGCTTTCTTTTAATCCAGTATTACTAACGTTCAGCCTAGCAGAATCAGAGAAATTTAAAGTGGCTTAGTGGTTAGTGCTCTGGCGTCTGACCGCAAGGGCGATGGTTCAAATCTGGCTGGATTGCTTGAAGCCGACACGTCATCCCGTAGCCTGTCAGTCACGGTGCTCTCTAAGGTTCTGCGGTTCCTGCGCAAAAATGTTTCAACACTGTGTATAAATGCATTCTCAAAAACAGTTCAGTTCGAAAGAAATCGGTGAAACAAACTCACGTAGCTCTGTGATATTTTTCTTCTATAACACGCGTTAAATCAGGAATTTTAACAAACAAAAGCAGCAAATTTATTTATTTATATACTTATTTTGGGCTGTATATAAAATTTGTGAGTGGCATCATTTTCTTTCTTTCTTTCTTTGAAAGCAAAATATGAGCACTTTCATCATATATTCCAGGTGCTTATATGGGACAGAGCTAGGGGTTTCTCGTTCCCTTTTTTCTTGTCTTGTCTTGTCTTGTCTTATTTTGGAGGAAAGAGTTTGGAATAAAAATATTTTAATGTTCCGGGGTCACGAGTCATGTGTGTGTATATGTGTGTGTGTGGGGGGGGGGTATGTAGAAGTGTATGCAAAGAATTAGTGTTCGCAGTCTCTTTACACCGAGGTACATACTGAGGAGGGTATCAAAGCACATGAGTTTTAGCTATGGATGATTGATAATCATGATGATGATGATGATGATGATGATGATGATGAGTCCCTCCCCCGTCCCCGAAAGAAGAAGAGAAAAATATAATTCTCCATAACTTTGTAAAGTTGAACTTGAAACCAGTTTCATCGCTTCGTGGTAGACACGACCAGGATGATGATCTGAGCAAGAGATGACAGCCACATCTGCTACAGCACATCTTGTCCTACCACGGAGGTACAACACATCTTGTCCTACCACGGAGGTACAACGCATCTTGTCCTACCACGGAGGTACAACGCATCTTGTCCTACCACGAAGGTACAACACATTTTGTCCTACCACAAAGGTACAACACATCTTGTCCTACCACGAAGGTACAACACATTTTGTCCTACCACAAAGGTACAACACATCTTGTCCTACCACGAAGGTACAACATATCTTGTCCCATCACGAATGTACAACGCATCTTACCCTACCACGAAGCTACAACACATTTTGTTCTACCACGAAGGTACAACACATTTTGTCCTACCACGAAGGTACAACAGATATTATCCTACCACGAAGGTACAACAGATATTATCCTACCACGAAGGTACAACAGATATTATCCTACCACGAAGGTACAACAGATATTATCCTACCGCGAAGGTACAACAGATATTATCCTACCCCGAAGGTACAACAGATATTATCCTACCGCGAAGGTACAACAGATATTATCCTACCGCGAAGGTACAACAGATATTATCCTACCGCGAAGGTACAACAAATACTATCCTACCACGAAGGACCACCACATCCTATTCACTAAGGTACACCAGATCTTGCCAAACCTCGAAGCATCACTGAACTGAACAGCCTGTTCTTCTGTTTCAGTCTTTGTCAAAATAAGAAGAGAGATGGACTTAATATCTGTAGCCGAGCGTGTTAAATTTAGGGATTTGGTACACTTGTAGTATGAAAAGTACATATGCAGAATAAATCCACAAAAGTACACATACAGTATGAAAAGTATACATACAGTTTGAAAAGTACACATATAGTATGAAAAGTACACCTGTGGTTTGGAAAGTACAGTTACAGCGTGAAAAATGAAGGCAAAATGAGAAAGAGGAAAGCAAAATCTTGGTGGAAGATCGGAAGGTCTGGAGTTTCAGTGCTGAGGGGTTCTGGCCAGCTTTGTGGACCTAACTCAAGCATTTTGCAAGCTCGGGGCACATGCTTTGGGGCTCCTATCAGGATCTGGAGAAGACTGCGGGCTTTGCCATGTCGACAGGGATCAGGATCTGAAGTGACCAACAACCTCGAACGCAGAAGAAAGGAGAAAGAGAAGAAGGGTTGGGGGCGACTTCAGAAATCTTTTCAGCTCCGTTTTGTTTGAGGAAGTTCCTCATGGCTGATTCTAGCATATTTCTTCCTCATTTGTCCTCCGAAAGGGCGTTTCTTGTATTCTGTCTTAGTTTCGCGTGTTCCTTTCTTCCCTGCACATTCAAATTCGGATAGGTTTTTTTTAAAAATTGTTGTTTAACAGGGTTCACCTTGGCATTTCAATCCCTGTTGACTTACGTGTGTCTCTCACGAGGCATCATTCAGACGTAGAACATGGTCTTATACGGTTTATAGTTCGGCAGCCTCGATGCAAGAAGCCGATCTATGGGTCAGAGATAAGTATGTCATTCAGCTTGACCAGCGCGTCCTTCGCCTCTTGCCAGAATTTGATACGGCCTAATCTGAAGATACTAACAAGAAGCCATGCCTGGGCTATAAGCTCCAGTCTCTCTGAACTTCTCTCTTCAAGTGTAGCGCTTGTTTCAGCTACATATTATGCGGCGCCGATAAGGAGAGGTACCTTTCACACAGCAAGATGCTTTGCTTGTTCTTTAAGGCGCTTGTGATTGGTAGCGAAATCTCTCGTGTATGTTCTTTTCAGAGACCAGACCCAAAATCTCACTATAAAGGTAAAGGTAAAATCCCCATTTCCACGCCATTAAGGCAAATTGGGGGTACGATGTTAGGTGCATATTTCCAAGATCTTCAGCACATGAAAGTCTGATGTGGTCAGTATCACCCCGCAGCATTTACCTGTCTTGATTTCTCTGGTACCCGTTTTTGAGAGTCTGGGTGGATCCCGGGGGTCTTTATGGTGTTGTGGTGTCAGAAAAATATCCCTGTTATTGGGACTTGAACCCGGTACCACCAGATTAGTAGACCTGGCGTCTAACTATTCAGCCAGACAGACAGCCCTATAAAGGAAGCTGTACAAAGTAGGAAAAAAATTAGGAACAGCTTTATTAATTAACGAGCACAGAGTTGTGAGGTTTCGGTTTGAGCCTTAATTAAAGCTGGTAGACGACACTGAACATCAGAAAAGAACTGATGAATTTGCGAGGGATTGGTGACGATGATTGAGAGAAGAAGACAAAGAAGAAGAAGAGTAAAAAAAGAATAGCAAGAAGAAGAAGAGGAAGAAGAACAAGAAGAAGAAGAAGTGTACAAAGAATAACAAGAAGAAGAAGAAGAAGAAGAGAAGGAATAAGAAGAAGAGAAAGAAGAAGGAAGAAGAAGAAGAAGAGAAGGAATAAGAAGAAGAAGAGAAAGAAGGAGGAGGAAGAAGAAGAAGAAGGAAGAGGAGGAGGAATAAAAAGAAGAAGAGGAAGAAGAAGAAGGAAGAGGAGGAGGAATAAGCAGAAGAAGAAGAAGACTTACGAATGTTGCAGCTTCTCAATTTTTGGTCACATGTCCCTGCCGCTTCCCAGGAGTTGGCTGAGCAGTTCCGTCTTTGGTGAGTCGCCTCTCACACGCACGCCCACGCAAATTGTCAAAATGTATAAACTAGGAAAAAAAAAAGTAGGAACACCTGTATTATATAACGACAACACACTTGTGACCTTTCGGCGTGAGCCTTTGTTTGATTGTCAATACCTCAAGAACTTCAGAAGCTCGGAGGGAAACAATAGCTCGTGGAACATTCCGAGAAACTCGCCCCCCGAAGGATATGAACAGAAGTCCTCATATTCCTGGTGCCCTGGCGCACTCGAGTCATCCGCGCACTCCGTCAAGCTCATCCGGGAGATTAAAGTTGTCACATCCACTCGGGGTCCAGCCCAGGGTCGTCCGGTGCGCCAGCAAAGCTGGGAAATCTGTGTTCATTAAGACCCAGGCATTTCTGACACAACACTGACATTTTAAGATACGTCACTGGCAAGTGTGCCACCAAGGGGGGGATAATTCATTAATATGCAGAATAAATCCACAAAAGTTCACCAGAGGCAAAAAAAAAAAACAAGGACAAAAATACTGTATTAACAATATCAAAAGATAACACATTATATACATATAACACATGCCCATATAACACATTATGTACATATAACACATGCGCATATAACACATGCGCATATAACACATTATGTACATATAACACATGCGCATATAACACATTATGTACATATAACACATGCGCATATAACACATTATGTACATGTCAAAACACGAGCAGCAAAGTGTCTGTTATGTTTTCATTATTTTTAGAATAGAAATACCTAGAATAGAATGGAATAGAATAGAATATAAATTCTTTTAGAATAGAATACTTTTTTTAAAGAAAATTATTCCTTATAATGATGTCTGTCTAAAACATTTTAAAAATATTTTATTTCTCCTTTGGGTGGGGGGGGGGGGTGAACACGTAGAATTGGTAGTCAGCGAACCATACATGATATTCTAGAGTCATGGATGGAGAACCATAGCTGACATTCTAGAGTCATGTTTGGAGAACCATAGCTGACATTCTAGAGTCATGTTTGGAGAACCATAGCTGACATTCTAGAGTCATGTTTGGAGAACCATAGCTGACATTCTAGAGTCATGTTTGGAGAACCATAGCTGACCAAGACCCTGTCCGACCTCTCCTTGGTAACCCCAGTTACAGATCTAGCCTGTCTAACGAGGCAGTGATCGCCATAATCTGCTGAAGAAAAATTGTACACAGCTTCTTGTGTAGTTCCACTGAGGAAGCTAAAAATATAGCCACTATAATATGCCTACAAGCCAGCTCGATGGTCTTCCTCATCGTCTTCAGCGCATCGGCTGCAATGAATATCAGATGGCAGTTCCAGGGCGATAGCAGAAGAAGAAGTTGCTCCGGGACAGATCTTGCTCTCTTCCTGTCATTATGGTTTTAGTTATGTGAATGTATGTTTAAATATGGACTGACAAGAGACAAGAATGAAGTGGGTGTAGTGTAAGTAACTAGCACATGTCTTCTCCAAGTAACTAGCACATGTCTTCTCCAAGTAACTAGCACATGTCTTCTCCAAGTAACTAGCACATGTCTTCTCCAAGTAACTAGCACATGTCTTCTCTGTGTGCGGGTGTGTGTGGGCGCGAGAAGCCGAAGGTTTAAGACAGTCTTCTGCTTCTTTGTTATCATTGTTTGCTTCATCATCATCATCATCATCATCATCATCACCATTATCTTCTTCTTCTTCTTTAAAAAAATATTTTTAGTATCTAACGGTTGTTCCCCGCATTAAGTTCAGTGAATTTGTTGCAATGGATTTATTATATCGTACACGGAGTGTATATCTTATCTTATATCTTGTATCCTTCCCTATGTGACGTTTAACGGCACTGGAAGGATATAAGATATAAGATACGGAGTGGACTTTTTGCCTTGGTGGTTTATCTGAAATGGAGCACGAAATTTATTTTTAAAAAAAGTAAAAACAAACCAGAGTTATCCGCTCCTTCCACCACAAGATGTAGGAGAGGGTCTTGACACATCCCTGATGCATTACCTCCAGTATCTGCAGCGTTACAACAGCACCATTAGCTTGACTCCCGTACAAAGACCTACATGCTTTAACCCTTTCACGCCCGTTCTCACAAAGTCACGGGCGCGCACACACACATACACGCACAAACAGAGTGGACCTACGCGTTATTAGTTCTGTTACAGCGTTGATTGACTTTCCCATCACGTGACTACCATTTTTACCTGCTCGGACCCTTTGTTACGTCTGCGATTCAATTACAGCGTAAAAATGGCGTCCAATTGGTCAGGTAAACAAGAGTTTGTCAGAGCTCGATGAATAGAGAAAACTATTCTTCACTGGAATCCAAACTGGGAAAATTTCCCTATGGCTGTTTGTTCTTCCGACTACCTGGCAACCGCAAGCTGCGGGCAGGTAAAGTTATGAATGGCGAAAATATCATATTTTGCTGCCACCGAAGGATGTGAAGTGTTAGTACCTTGATTTTTCTAGGGCGCGGTTGAGGTAGGGATGCTAGCACCTGTCCTCGCTGCCTTTGTTTTGCTAGGGAAGCCACAGGTATCATAGGAAAGCTCCAGGTAACACGGGAAAGCCCCAGGTATCACAGGAAAGCCCCAGGTATCATAGGAAAGCGTCAGGTATCACAGAAAAGCCCCAGGTATCGCAGGAAAGACCCAGGTATCACAGGAAAGTCCTAGGTATCCTAGGAAAGCCCCTGGTATCACAGGAAAGCGTCAGGTATCACAGAAAAGCCCCAGGTATCGCAGGAAAGACCCAGATATCATAGGAAAGCCCCCAGGTATCACAGGAAAGCCTAAGGTATCATATGAAAGCCCCATGTATCATAGGAAAGCCCTAGGTACGTAGTTTTTAAGGATGAGTTGACCCTGGTGTTGGTGGGTCAGAAAAAAAAGAGAAGTTCTGTTCTAATGCGAAATCGAACCAGGTACCTTCTGGCCGGCAGGCAAGTGCGCTAACCCCTACACTGATTCTACATTAAAAGTAAAATATTGAAAACAAATAAGGGTGTAGTTTGTTGTTGTTGTTGTTGTTGTTTGTGAGTCTGGTGTCAAGTCCCGGGTTCATGACACTGAGATGTATATGGTATCATCTTTCCCCTTTACTCAGTGACGAACCAACAACTACCCAGGGCCCCTCGCTAAACTTGGTTAGGACCCCCGGGCTCTCCAACATATGCTGTCTATGTCCTCACATATGACCCGATCACCCTCTGGTTATGGCTTCTGCTACTGCTTTACGATGCAGCACCTCTCTCTGCCTTCGCCTTCACACCATCATCTTCGAGCAGTCAAAGTTACCCCCCCCCCCTACCTGTAGAGTTCCTTTTTTTTCTGTGATACACAGGGGATCCCTGTCCCTCGTCCCCCCCCCCCTCCGCCAATCTTCGGGGACTCCTAAGATTTTCTGCTCAAGCAAATAAGTAATCTGTCAATGTCTTCATCCACTGACAGTCTTTTGTGCAGTATAATCCAGTATGCCTCGCTGTGCAATGTTGATAGTACACAGAAACAATTGTAATTAACCGCACCCGTATCAATTTACCTAACATCTAGGTCGATTGATAGGCAACAAAAGGACAGAAAACCATTAGTTCCAGAAATTACTTGTCTTTCGACAACTCCGATCTTCACAACAATTTTTTATAAATAGGAAACAACGAGGCTTTCGTACGATAAAGTAAGAGAAGACACTTTTGTAGGATTAAAACTCGAAAAAAATCATAGACAAAGCACTTTCGTGAGACGTGGGAGAAAGGAAAATCAAAAGAGATTCGAACACGGACTCCAGTAGGTCGAGCAGCCGTTTAGCCTCTCTCGTTTACGTTGCTGGCGAGATTCTTCGGCCGCCGCGAGTGGAGTGAAACTTCTCCCGGCTAATGAAGAAAATGCGATTAGGGTTGCCGGGCGGCGCCGCTGTAAAAGGTGATGGAAAAGATAAAGTGAAGTTTAATCGGCATGTTCAGTAGTCTCGCGGCGAGAGCTACTCATACCACGGCACCTCTGCTCTAGAGGCCGGCCACGTCCGATATACACCCATACTGGTGAAATATGCCTAAACAGGCTTAACCCAGGGGTAAAACTTGATGACTACTCATGTCACGGTACATCCGCTCTATAGGTCGGTCACGTCCTAAACACGCCCATACTGGGATAATACGCCTAAACCGGCTTAACCCAGGTGTGAAACTTACTAGTGGCGAGGATTCATCTTCCTGGACAAAAGTTCCGTCCTGGTCACAACTAGGAAGGGCAGCGGCCACGACCACAAAATGCTAAAGTCGGAGACACTGATATCCAGAACACGTCGAGGTTTTTCGGTGAGAAAGTTCAACTCTGGATTAAACTTGTGCAACGAAGACCACGGTGTCACGCAATCCCGCCTCTGTGACCCACCAAGAATACAGGCTCAAGCCCTGCGATACTCTGAATCTCGGGGATCTCTTGCGATTCTCTCTGGGACCACACGAGGACCACAGAACTTATCAAGGACCACAGGAGTAAATTCAGTAGGATCACCGGGCGGTCTTGGTGGTGGAAGCGAACGAAGAAGAAGAAGAAGACGAAGATGAATAAGACTCTCTAGCGGTTTTTTTCTTGTTGTGATTTTTCTTTCTCTCACGTCTCACTAAACTACTTTGTCTACGATTCTTTTCGAGGTCTAATCCTACAAAACTGCGTTCTCTTACTTTACTGATCTTCACAACATCCCTCAAGATCTCAATAGTAACATACGTACTTTGATATTATTTTCCAAGCCTTTTTTTCTTTTAGAATGTTTTCCATGAATGACAGAAATACTGGGCAACATTTCCAAACTGTTTGAAACTGCAGGAATGTTTAACCAAAACACGTCATAAACAGCTGTTTAGTTTCCACCTTTAGGAATCTGCTGGATAATTTGACCGAAAAAAAGTCAAGAACAAGTTTTCCCGTCTGGTAAAATCAACTGAACAATTTTACCAAAACACGTCAAAAACAGTAATCTTCCTGCGTGCTATAAATGTGCTGGATAATTCAAGAAAATGGCAAAAAACCACTAATCTTCCTGCATGCTATAAATGTGCTGGATAATTCAAGAAAAACGTCAAAAACCACTAATCTTCCTGCGTGCTATAAATGTGCTGGATAATTCAAGAAGAACGGCAAAAAAAAAACAACACTAATCTTCCTGCGTGCTATAATCAGCTGGATAATTCAAGAAGAACGGCAAAAAAAACCCACTAATCTTCTTGCGTGCTATAATCAGCTGGATAATTCAAGAAGAACGGCAAAAAAAAAAAACACTAATCTTCCTGCGTGCTATAATCTGCTGGATAATTCAAGAAGAACGGCAAAAAAAAACCAAAACACTAATCTTCCTGCGTGCTATAATCAGCTGGATAATTCAAGAAGAACGGCAAAAAAAACCCACTAATCTTCCTGCGTGCTATAATCAGCTGGATAATTCAAGAAGAACGGCAAAAAAAAACCCACTAATCTTCCTGCATGCTATAATCTGCTGGATAATTCAAGAAGAACGGCAAAAAAAACAAAACACTAATCTTCCTGCATGCTATAATCAGCTAGATAATTCAAGAAGAACGGCAAAAAAAAAAACACTAATCTTCCTGCATGCTATAATCTGCTGGATAATTCAAGAAGAACGGCAAAAAAAAACAAAACACTAATCTTCCTGCATGCTATAATTTGCTGGATAATTCAAGAAGAACGGCAAAAAAAACAACACTAATCTTCCTGCGTGCTATAATCTGCTGGATAATTCAAGAAGAACGGCAAAAAAAAAAACACTAATCTTCCTGCATGCTATAATCTGCTGGATAATTCAAGAAGAACGGCAAAAAAAAACAAAACACTAATCTTCCTGCATGCTATAATTTGCTGGATAATTCAAGAAAAACGTCAAAACAGCAGCTTCTTTTTTTCTCTCCCTTAGACCTTCATAGCATGACTGAAAAAAAAAAAACCAACAAAACAATAATTTCTCCACTCGTTAGTTCACCGACAGGGAGACAAGCTCTCGACTCGAACCAGCACCTAACCTACATCCATCTCAAAGACCTGACATTGTTCCATCCATCAGATCATCCAAGCTTTGATTAAATCAGAAATCCCGCCCCCCCCCCCCCACCAAAGCCACCATCTAACCCTAATCCCCCCTCTTTTGTTTCACAGAGAGAATCGACTGTGTTGTGGGAGACGCGGAAACCGGACAGTTATTGACAATAACCGTTATTTATTTTTGAATGTGTATGTTATTCTTTAGGGACCTAGTCTATTATATGTTATTCTTTTGTTAGTTGGGTGCGCTTTCATTGTCCAAGTTTCAAAGCGCAAGTTCTGGCCCAGGTCTTCCATGCGAGCTTTTTCATTTACCTGGTAGTCTATTGTTTTCTAGTTGATATCGTGGTTTTTTTTGCTTGCTAGCGCTCATTTTGTAAGATATTGCTCACCGCTGATGTTTGCTTTGCTACAAACGACCAGGCCTGTTTCACCGCATCAGCCACAATTATGGAGGAATTTGCGGCCGAGCTGTATCTAGCAACTGTTTGCAATTAACAGAACTTCGTAGCTAGGAAAAAAAACACTGGCAGACATCTGTGAATTTTGGAAAGATCGAAGTGACTTCATTAAGTGATCAGAATTGTGCAGTTGTTACAACTGCTTTCAACAGACACAACAATAAAATCATAGGCAAGGTGATATATAATATCAAATCGAATAAAATTTCAAGGAAATGACAACAACAAAAAAAAAGAATAAGAAGAAATGCGATGCTAAGAAACAAGGGAATGTACGTATCAAAGAGAATCTTATCTTATATCCTTCCCGTGCCGTTAAACGTCACATAGGGCTCGCAAGGTAGTTCGCCAATTTTTCCTGTCTTCGGCGAGTCTTTCAACCTCATCAAAGATTTTATGCCTGCTAATTTGGCCTCTCTTAACAATGTCCTCTTCAGAGTTTCACGCTGTCAGAGTCTTTTTCTTTGGCCTGTTGTGTTCCACTTGATAGTTTGTTTTGGGAGTATCAAAGAGAACACAAGTATTATAATCCACACAGCGCGTACCACAAATAACGTTCGTGAAAACTGACCAATAAAGTAGGTGAAGGGGAGGGGCGGGGGGGGGGGGGGGTGGGGTGGTGTAGTTATCAAGCTGAAGCAGATACAACGCAACCTGCGTCCGAACCGTAACCAACCAAGACCTTATTCTGCCATCCAGTAGTCGAGTAAAGATCGAAATTGGAAGGAAAACACAGGCCTAAAATTACTCTGAAGCGAAGTCGGATATCTAGGGGCCGAAAGAAGCGTAACTGGTGCACAGTGCAATCAACGCTCTCTTAATGGCAAGCGCAAAAAGAAGACGAAGGCCAATAGATTAAACAAAAATTGGAAGCAGCAGAAACGTGATTTTGTGGAAAAACAACAGCAAAGGACGACTACAATTTAAAATAATAATAATAATTAATAATGATATATTGTCAGAGAACTTGCGACAACTTTGAAAAAAAAAAAGCAATCAAAACCATCAAGAAAACGATCATTAAAATTCTACCACAAATTGTGAAAACACAGAATTTAGATAAAGTGAAAAACACTGTAAAACTCATAGGAAAAAAAAAGGATATGGTGCAGTGAAAAGAAAATCAGCCTACTTATACTGCGCATGACAAATAAAGCAAGAAAGATGACAAGCAGCGTATAAAGTAGAGAAACATGATTGTCAGGGCGTATTTCCACATGATTGTCAGGGTATATCTCCAAATGATTGTCAGGAAGAAACTCCACATGATCGTCAGGGCATATCTCCTCGTGGTCGCCAGGGCACATCTCCACATGATTGTCAGGGCATATTTTCACATGACTGTCATGACATATCTCCCCATGATTGTCAGGACATATCTCCGCATGATTGTCAGGGCATATCTCCACATGATCGTCAGGGCATATCTCCACATGATTGTCAGGGAATATCTCCACATGATCGCCAGGGCATATCTCCACATGATCGCCAGGGCATATCTCCACATGGTTGTCAGATCACATCTCCACAACACCAAATACATGACCAAAAGGAAGAAAGAACTGATACACTTCTTAACGTCAACACATAGAAGTCACCTGAAGACGACTACAGACATCTTGATCAATACAGTAATCTATGTGGTCCTTTTATAGAAGAGGCTTCGTTGTTCTCTCAGCCATGGAGGCCAGTCTCTCTCACAAAATGTGGCAGTTCTTCTCAGGTTGTCTGCATCACCGTAAAGCTTCTCCTGTAGGGGGCTGGGGTCCGGCCATGACCTATGCCTGAGTGGGTTGTGTGGCTGGCAGTTCTGGAGGATATGATGTGGTATTTGCTTCAGCCACAGTGAACTTTTTGGGGCCAATTTTCGGCTTGTGGTATAGATGGTGGCTCAGTCTGCTGTGTCCTGTTCTCAGATTAAAGATTGTCACTTGGTCGCTTCTTCAGTTTACAAAAAGGACCGTAAACAACCAACGCTTGATTGTAGCTACATATTAACATACCAACTCTTGTAGCTACATATTGGCCTACCAACTCTTGTAGCTACATATTGGCCTACCAACTCTTGTAGCTACATATTGGCCTACCAACTCTTGTAGCTACATATTGGCCTACCAACTCTTGTAGCTACATATTGGCATACCAACTCTTGTAACTACATATTAGCATACCAACTCTTGTAGCTACATATTGGCATACCAACTCTTGTAGCTACATATTGGCATACCAACTCTTGTAACTACATATTAGCATACCAACTCTTGTAGCTACATATTGGCATACCAACTCTTGTAACTACATATTAGCATACCAACTCTTGTAACTACATTAGCATACCAACTCTTGTAGCTACATATTGGCATACCAACTCTTGTAACTACATATTAGCATACCAACTCTTGTAGCTACATATTGGCATACCAACTCTTGTAACTACATATTAGCATACCAACTCTTGTAGCTACATATTGGCATACCAACTCTTGTAACTACATATTAGCATACCAACTCTTGTAGCTACATATTGGCATACCAACTCTTGTAACTACATATTAGCATACCAACTCTTGTAGCTACATATTAACATACCAACTCTTGTAGCTACATATTGGCCTACCAACTCTTGTAGCTACATATTGGCCTACCAACTCTTGTAGCTACATATTGGCCTACCAACTCTTGTAGCTACATATTGGCCTACCAACTCTTGTAGCTACATATTGGCATACCAACTCTTGTAACTACATATTAGCATACCAACTCTTGTAGCTACATATTGGCATACCAACTCTTGTAGCTACATATTGGCATACCAACTCTTGTAACTACATATTAGCATACCAACTCTTGTAGCTACATATTGGCATACCAACTCTTGTAACTACATATTAGCATACCAACTCTTGTAGCTACATATTGGCATACCAACTCTTGTAACTACATATTAGCATACCAACTCTTGTAGCTACATATTGGCATACCAACTCTTGTAACTACATATTAGCATACCAACTCTTGTAGCTACATATTGGCATACCAACTCTTGTAACTACATATTAGCATACCAACTCTTGTAGCTACATATTAGCATACCAACTCTTGTAACTACATATTAGCATACCAACTCTTGTAACTACATATTAGCATACCAACTCTTGTAGCTACATATTGGCATACCAACTCTTGTAGCTACATATTGGCATACCAACTCTTGTAGCTACATATTAGCATACCAACTCTTGTAACTACATATTAGCATACCAACTCTTGTAACTACATATTAGCATACCAACTCTTGTAGCTACATATTAGCATACCAACTCTTGTAACTACATATTAGCATACCAACTCTTGTAGCTACATATTAGCATACCAACTCTTGTAACTACATATTAACATACCAACTCTTGTAACTACATATTAGCATACCAACTCTTGTAACTACATATTAACATACCAACTCTTGTAACTACATATTAGCATACCAACTCTTGTAACTACATATTAACATACCAACTCTTGTAACTATATTAGCATACCAACTCTTGTAACTACATATTAACATACCAACTCTTGTAACTACATATTAACATACCAACTCTTGTAACTACATATTAACATACCAACTCTTGTAACTACATATTAGCATACCAACTCTTGTAACTACATATTAACATACCAACTCTTGTAACTACATATTAACATACCAACTCTTGTAACTACATATTAACATACCAACTCTTGTAACTACATATTAACATACCAACTCTTGTAGCTACATATTAACATACCAACTCTTGTAGCTACATATTGGCCTACCAACTCTTGTAGCTACATATTAACATACCAACTCTTGAAACTACATATTAGCCTACCAACTCTTGAAGCTACATACTAGCATACCAACTCTTGTAGCTACATATTAGCATACCAACTCTTGTAGCTACATATTAGCATACCAACTCTTGTAACTACATATTAGCATACCAACTCTTGTAGCTACATATTAGCATACCAACTCTTGTAACTACATATTAGCATACCAACTCTTGTAACTACATATTAGCATACCAACTCTTGTAACTACATATTAGCATACCAACTCTTGTAACTACATATTAGCATACCAACTCTTGTAACTACATATTAGCATACCAACTCTTGTAGCTACATATTAGCATACCAACTCTTGTAACTACATATTAGCATACCAACTCTTGTAACTACATATTAGCATACCAACTCTTGTAACTACATATTAGCATACCAACTCTTGTAACTACATATTAGCATACCAACTCTTGTAACTACATATTAGCATACCAACTCTTGTAACTACATATTAGCATACCAACTCTTGTAACTACATATTAGCATACCAACTCTTGTAACTACATATTAGCATACCAACTCTTGTAACTACATATTAGCATACCAACTCTTGTAACTACATATTAGCATACCAACTCTTGTAACTACATATTAGCATACCAACTCTTGTAACTACATATTAGCATACCAACTCTTGTAACTACATATTAGCATACCAACTCTTGTAACTACATATTAGCATACCAACTCTTGTAACTACATATAGCATACCAACTCTTGTAACTACATATTAGCATACCAACTCTTGTAACTACATATTAGCATACCAACTCTTGTAACTACATATTAGCATACCAACTCTTGTAACTACATATTAGCATACCAACTCTTGTAACTACATATTAGCATACCAACTCTTGTAACTACATATTAGCATACCAACTCTTGAAGCTACATATTAGCATACCAACTCTTGTAACTACATATTAGCATACCAACTCTTGTAACTACATATTAGCATACCAACTCTTGTAGCTACATATTAACATACCAACTCTTGTAACTACATATTAGCATACCAACTCTTGAAGCTACATACTAGCATACCAACTCTTGAAGCTACATACTAGCATACCAACTCTTGTAGCTACATATTAGCATAACAACCCTTGGCTGTAAGCTGAGGCATGCGGTGGGAGCATGTATGTGGCTGTACTGAATGCAATGACGCGCGAGTCTGAATTTTGAACATTGAATCGTGAGAGTAAAAAGTTTACAAGATTGATCATCTGTTGTTGTTGTTTTGTTTTTTTTTTCTTTTCCAAGCTGTTTTTAGAATTTTTCCAGAAATAAAGTTTTTAATCTGTTTTAGTTTCTTCGTATGTTTTTATTAGTTTCTTCTTATCTTTTTATTAGTTTCTTTTTATGTTTTTATTAGTTTCTTATTATGTTTTTGTTAGTTTCTTCGTATGTTTCTGTTAGTTTATTGTTGTGTTTTTGTTAGTTTCTTCTTGTGCGTTCATTAGTTTCTTACTATGTTTTTATTAGATTCTTCTCCCGTTGTTATTAGTTTATTCTTATGTTTTTATTAGTTTCTTCTCCTGTTTTTAATAGTTTATTCTTATGTATTTATTAGTTTCTTATTATGCTTTTATTTTCTTCTTCGTATGTTTCTGTTAGTTTCTTCTTATGTTTTTATTAGTTTCGTCTTATGTTTTTCTTTGTTTCTTCTTATGTTTTAATTAGTTTCTTCTTATGTTTTTATTAGTTTCTTTTTATTGTAAGTTTATATTCATGTGTTCCGTCTGATTGCTTACTGTTTATACTAGGGGAAGTTCATCTTTCCTGGCTCGGATACACCCAGTTACAAAACTGTAACCCTGATCCCATCAGAATATTTACTGCAAAGGCCCCAATGGATACAAATCTAACCGCCAGAGGTCACGCTGAGGTTGACACGGCCAGGGCATCATTTGGCTAAGACCCTCCCCCATCTCTTCTTTGGTACTCCCAGTAATGGACACAGCCAAACGAGGCAGGGCTCCCCGTAATCCCTACGCTTGTGTAACCAGCGGATATGGTCAGACTGCCCGTTGTAACTCACTCCCTATCCGATACTGCATTGCTTTAACATCTTCACAATGTTCGCTGAAGATAACCCCCAACAATGCCAGAACAAAGGCACCAAGAAGAACGGAGTAGATAAAATCACAGATGCAAATATAGCAGAGAAACGACAAGGACTAAGTCGGATGCCCTGAGCGTCACGTATGGGACGCTACACATGACGTGACTTATATTTTAGTACAAAGAAATAAACGTGATGATGTGTGCACCACAGGTACAGCAATTAAAAACAGCAGAAATATAAACGCTCTCCGCGTACACGAACACGGTACATTCTGATAGATGTGATTGTAGAGATTCTTGACGGGACATCTCAGCTTACCCATACACAAAAAACTAAACAAAACAAAAATGACACTACGGTTTACCGTACTCATATGTCACGTCACAAAACCCGTTATATAGTTATACTGACACCTACTTTCTGGTAATATAGTTATATTAACACTTTCTTTCTGATAATATAGTTATACTAACACCTTCTTTCTGATAATATAGTTATACTAACACTTCTTTCTGATAATATAGTTATACTAAAACCTTCTTTCTGATAATATAGTTATACTAACACCTTCTTTCTGATAATATAGTTATATTAAAACCTTCTTTCTGATAATATAGTTATACTAATACCTTCCTTCTGATAATATAGTTATACTAACACCTTCTTTCTGATAATATAGTTATAGTAACACCTTCTTTCTGATAATATAGTTATACTAACACCTTCTTTCTGATAATATAGTTATACTATCAGCTTCTACCAGGTAATATAGTTACATTATCACTCTCTTTCTGGTACTATAGTTGCACTAGCACCTTGAACTAAAGGTCCAAAAAATTCAAAAACGGACTCCGCCGTCACTGCATTCAGGACAGCCACCATACATGCTCCGTCTCATGCAGCAGCTTCCATCCAAGAGTAAACTTGCTAATAGTTCCCATCAAGTGCTGGTTCTTTACGGCGCGTTTTCTGCCACACAGTTCAGATTTCCTACCAGCTCCTTTCATTTGTCCTAGCTCCAGCAATCTCTTCACAGCCACGTTGATCTTCCATTCCCGCTCTTCATTTTCCCGCAGTCTTTCCAATACGGTTTCAGCACTGTTGCCATTGTCCATTCTTAATCAATCAATCAAGTGCCGTGCCGCGAGTCGTAGGCGATCATTTCTCTCCACAATTCCCTGTCTTTGAACTTGATTATGAGATCTGCCGGTGGCTTTCTTCCTAGCCACACTGACAGTCCATTCAGTAACTTCTTTTTCTCTCTCTGTCTTCCTCTGTCTCTCCTTCCCTCAATTTTTCCAGTTACCACAATGTGTTCCAATTTTCCTCTTCTCAGAAAATGTCCTACAAATCTCGCTTGTCAGGCTTTGATCTTTGCTGTAATTTGCCTTTTACCTCCAGCCTCTCTTAAGACTTTTTCGTTGGTTTTCTTGGCTGTCCATAGTACCTTCATCATCTTTCGTACGAACCACATTTTCATGGCCTCCATTTCTCGCTGTACTCTCTTATTCATAGACCATGCTTTACATCCATAAAACAAAATTGGCTCCATGTAACATTTAAGTTCTCGGAATCTTGTTTCCATTGATAAGGATCTGTTGCACAAGATGTTTCTCATTTTCTGGAATGCTGACTTGGCCTGAGCATGTCTGTTTTTTATTTCGTTGTGACATTTCCCATAAGCTGTTATAGTTGTCCTAAGTACTTGAATCTATCAACTTGTTTCAGTTTTGTGCCATCGATGGTAATGCTACATTTTGGTGGTATTCTTTTCTTTGAGATGACCATCACTTCAGTCTTCTTTTTGTTCAGGGTGAGACCTTTACTTTTACTTTCACGAACCACGACGTCCAGAAGAGCCTGTAGCTCCCCTTCACTTTTAGCAATCGGAACTGTGTCGTCTGCATATCTTAAGTTTTTAAGGTTGTACCCGCCAATTGATATTCCTAGCATGTTCTCTATATTTCTCATTATGTTTTTGCTGTTCAAGGAGAAGAGGTCAGGAGATAGAGCACATCCTTGTCTTACTCCCAGTTTTATGTCTTGGAATGCTCATATTTGGTTCTCAACCCTCATTGCTGCTGATTTCTGCCAGTAAATGTTTTTGATAAGTTTCAGATCTTTCTCATCCATGTTCATGTCTTCCAGCATTCGTATAATTTCTGTGTGTCTCACTTTATCAAATGCCTTATAGTAGTCTATGAAGCATAAGTATAGGTCAGTCTTTATTTCTACTGATCTCTCCATCAGTGTTATTATATATATGGCGTTACTTGTACCTTTTCCTCCAACGAAGCCACACTGTTCTTCAGCGATTTCTGGTTTTATTTTGCTCCTGACTTTTTCATGACAATACAAAGCAGGATTTTGGTAACACGGCTCATAAGACTAATGGTTCGATGGTCTTCACATTCAGCTACACCTTGTTTCTTTGGTAAGGCAATGAAAACTTATTGCAAAAGGTCTGATGGGACATAGTTACTGTCATAGATGTCATTCAGCAAACTGGTAATTATTTCTATGCCAAGCTCTCCTAATGCTTCCAATTCTTCCTTGGTGATGTTATCTGGTCCTGGTGCTCTGTTGTTCTTCAAGTGTTTGATGGCTTCTTCCACTTTTGCGTTTAATATGTGAGGCCCTTCATTATTATGTCGTATATCTATTTCGCTTCTATTGTCCTCATAGAGTTCTCCTATGTATTCACACCATCTTGCCATTATTTCATCTCTGTCCATTATTGTATGCCCCTCCTTTGACTTCAGGCAACCAGTCTTGTGGTATGTCCTTTTGTTTGTTAACTCCTTTATTTGTTTGTACATATCTCTTGCTTTTCCATCATGGTGTGTCTCTTTCATTACATTTCTTATTTAGCCACTATTCTTTAGCTTTATTGCATTTGTGTCCTGTTTCTTTACTTATTTTATCATATTCATCTTTATCTCCCTTAAGACTTCTTCTCCGATCCATTAGTTGCAAACTTTCTTCTGTCATCCACCCCTGTTTAGCGTGTCGTTTATTTCAAGGTAGGATTTCGATAGAAGTTTACTGAATAGAGTCTTTTAGCATATTCCATTGTTCATCAGTCGTTTCAATCTTCTCTATAGCATTATACCTATTATGTACTATGGTCATATATTGTTCTTGTATTGCCCTATCTTTCCGTAACAGCTCCCTATCTAGTTCTTTGTTTTTAGCTGCTACCTTTAACCTCTTTAGCCTGATTCTCACTTTTCCTACGACTGAGATGTGGTCACTGTTGCAATCTGCGCTTGGTCTTGTTTTCACGGATATTAGTGAGTTCCTGAATCTTCTGTTGGTCATAATGTAATCTATCTGGTTATGTATGTTATTATTTGGGCTTTTCCATGTCCATAGTCACCTTGGGTGTTGTTGAAACTACGTATTTCCTATTATTATTTTAATCTTTTCTACCCACTCAATCAACATCTCTCCTCTTTTGTTTCTGATACCTACTCCATACTTGTCAGTAGCTTCATTGTTTTGTTCAGTCCCTACTTTCGCGTTTAAATCACCCAGCACAAAGTTTACTTCCCGTGGTTTGCACTGTTCCATTGCAATGTCCAGACTGTTGTAAAATTCTTGTATCTCATCATCAGAGCTTTCTGAAGTTGGTGCGTATACTTGGATGAGATTTGTGTCTATTGGGTGGCCCTGTAATTTAAAAATTAACACTCTGTCTGATATGCACCAGAAACCTTTCACTGATCTTGCTGTCTTCTTATCCAATATTATGCCAACTCCATTTCTACACTGGTTTCCCCCGGAATATATTATTTAGAAGTCTTTATGATCTCTGCTTCCTGCTCCAGTCCATCTCATTTCACATTAACCAAGGATGTTAATTTTCATTCTCTTCATTTCTTGTTCGATGTTTTCCAGTTTTCCAAGTTCTGTTAGTGTTCTAATGTTCCATGTTGCAATTACTGTGGTGTTACTTGTGTTTTCCATTCTTAGTTGCCATTTATTTTATCCTGTCCAGCAAGTCTATCTGCCACATCATTTGCCATGTACTCCCACATGCCCTGGACAGTAAAGCCACATTAGGCTTGTCACAGTTGACTGGCTTAACAGATGAACCCATTCTTTTCGAAGCAAATTTTTCTGTCTTACGAAGCATACTCCGTGAGTCCTGCACATTGACGACATGATCTACATCATGGGCAACCAGCCATTCCACCGCCGCCGACGCAGTCGCAGTTTCCATTCTCACGCTTGATGTGCTGACCCCAAAGTCTCCCGAACCCTGTACCACTACTCTTCCATTGCGGTAAACAACAAAACCCCAACCACTTCTGCTGCTCTGAGACGCTGAGTCATCTGAATATTTTACCGTGCCGGAAGACCCACAGTGATGCTGGACGAGATCTTGAACCCAAAGTCCAACTAACCCCTGTACCCCTTCTCTACATTCAAGACCCTTCTGAATAATAACCTTTGTTAGCTGAGGTCGGTCCTGTACCTGTAACCAATCACCACATTTAGGCACCTCATCTTGATCGCACGCTGACGTTATTGTATCCTCAGTCTCAGCTTCTCGAATCTGTCACATTTGATGCGACTTCACTTTATCAACCCCAGCTCCTTAAGGACAGGATGGTCCTTCTTTCCAGCAACCCTGCTGCATGTTTTTACCTGACTTTCCTAACTACGTTTGTTTTTAAAAAAAATGAGAAAAGGTAATAATTTTGAAGTAAAATAATTATGACGCTTTCTTTCGCGGAATCACATCATCATCATGTGCCGTGCCGACTGGCGTTGGCTATTATGCTTCTCCAGAGTACACGATCCTTCATGCAGGCCATCAGTTCAGTTGGTGATCTCCTCTCACACCATCCCGTCAGACTGTACAGTATCATTTCTCTTGGTCTTCCTCTTGATCTTCTTCCTTCTATTTTTCCTGTTGTTATAATATTTTCAATGCCCCCTCTTCTCATTGCATGTCCTATGAAAGTACATTGTCTCTCTCTTATCTTTTTGACAAGGTTTTTTTTGTCTCACCAGCTCTTCTCATACATTCTTCATTAGTTATTTTTGCTGTCCAGGGGATTCGCAACATTCTTCTAATAAACCACATTTCTGCTGCTTCCAATGGTTTTTGTGCAGACTTGCCTATTGTCCATGATTCACTTCCATATAACAAGATAGGTTCAATATAGCATTTTAGGACTCGCGGAATAAACACTAAAATTAATCTTTTTTTTATTTTCTTCTTCTGGCTAACAATACTAATTTTATTCAAATAAAATTCCAACTTCGCAAAAATCTCGCGGGCGGCACGGAAAGTTACAAGGCCGCATGCTGCCCTCGTACCACCAGTTTTACTGGCCCTGTTGTAGCATTTCATGGCACTACAGCAATGTATGATAAACCATCTGACAGTCTATATCCCCCCCCCCCCCAGACCGGCCACGCAATAAGAATATGGCGATGACGTGGGCCTCGGAATGACGCACTGACTCGCGGAAAGCGTCATCATATTCCAATCCCTCACGCACAAATGACTCTTTATGCCCGCATTGTTCCCAGCATTTGTTTCCTTGCTCCGAGGCTCCACTCTTTGTTGAACAAAGACAGGCCAGAGTTATTCTCCCTTGATCGCTGTTGACACAGCCCGTGACAGTACTCTGCCGTAATCTGAACAAGATATATTAATTATAATCATAGAACTTGTCACGCTAATGTTCACGGACGTGACACAATACATCTCCTCACATGCGCCAACAGCGCTTGAGTGCTGTTGACATTTTGCAAACAGCAGGTCCGTTTATGATGAGGGTGGGAGTTCTTTCACGTCGAAATTTGCCCAGAGAAAGGAGTCCACCCCTCCCCTCCCCCCCCCCTTTCCGCACACATACTCTTCTAACTTTTCATGTCGTGGGAGACTAGTCCAGGTAGGAGGTGAGCAAATAGACGGGAGTGAGTGTGAGATATGTGGTCCGTAGCCTCCCCTCCCACCCCACCCCACCCCACCCCCTTTTATTCCCCCTCCGTGATTTGATTTGAGAGTATAGGAATTTCCCCGAGGCGGACATGCACGAGTCACTTGAAGAGGTGAGTTCGTTGTTTCTTTTTTCGGAGATGGCGTTGCTAAGCCTTTTGTAAGTTTATTGATAACATTTATTGTGGGGAGTGCGATGGAGGAAAGATAAATAAGGGAGGAAATACAGTAACGATCAGCAATAACAAGAAGAGTCTGTGAATGCACTACGTGGTTATGGGTGTTCGCAAGCTGGCAGGTGAAAAGACGTGTAGGGAGGACGTGATTTTGGAGACTTGTTGGATGGAGTTGGGAGCCCATAACCAGACAACGGTTATTAGCCAGAGATCCACATGCCTCTTGCTGGAGTTGGGAGTCCATACCAGACAGTGGTTCTTAGTGAAAGATCCACATGCCTCTTGCTGGAGTTGGGAGTCCATATCAGACAGTGGTTCTTAGTCAGAGATCCACATGCCCCTCACTGGAGTTGGGAGTCCATACCAGACAGTGGTTCTTAGTCAGAGATCCACATGCCCCTCACTGGAGTTGGGAGTCCATACCAGACAGTGGTTCTTAGTTAGAGATTCACATGTCTCGTGCTGGACTGTTCATAGAGTTTTAGACAGCCATAGAAACTGGGCAAGGAAAGGAAATACACGTCTGTTTTCACTGACCCCCAACTCAAAGTTAGATTCTCTCTCCCCCCCCCCCCAGTTTTTTTTTTTTTTTTAGCTTCACTGGCAGGACCAAACTGGAAGGACCACCGTTTTTTTTTTATGAAGTTTATATGTCTGATAGTTACAAATCGTGTGCAAATGACGTGAAGTGAGGGTGATTGCCCGTGAAGTGAAATAATGAAATGGTGGGCTTTTACACAACATGAGATGATAGTGATTTTTATCAAACATGGCCTTATTCCTACATGACCAGATAAGAGATCTAAATTCTGCTAGGAGGATGATGGACTGTTCATGGCTGTCTGCTACTGTTCGAGGGATGGTGGTTCTTAGTGAAAGAAAAATGCCTGTCGATTAAAAGAAGCACATCGGCCTCCCGTGGTGACGGTAGGTGGTTTCAATCTATCCGGGAGCGCAACGGTCACCCAGCTGCAGAAATAGGTACCTGACCTCTTCTGGAGTTTTGGGAAGGAAATGCGACCAGGCTGACCACATCACCCTCTGGTAGGTCCACAGGTCCGAATGAAAATGTGAGCACTAACAGCAACTTTCCTAGGTGTCTACAACATAACAGTGATAGCTTTACTCAGCTTTACCCTTTCTGTACATACTTAGCAAAAAGAACGGATGGGACACAAGCTGATACGCGGGTGTTTGTTTCTTCTTGAAGGACGAAAGGCCGGCTGGATCACCTGTTGTGATAGTAAATTCATTAATACAGAATCTTATCAGAGTGGAACTGATTTCCATGCAGTTGTACAAATATATTAATATATTTTATTTAAATAAAATATTATTATAAAAAATTCTAATTAAAATATATTTTATTTAAATAAAATAGATTTTATTTTAGACTTATTTTATTCAGCCAATCAGCAGGGCAGGAGGACGGATTCTCTGGGCTAGAAGGAGAGTGGTAAAGGATCGATATCTCGTCATTTGGCTCTGAGCTTTTACAGAGTGCGGATAGCCTGCGAAGTGATAAACTTGAAAAATCTGCGACTGAGACGCTTGCTGTGATACAGAGGGCTTGCGGGAAGGATGCTTTATCGAAATCACAAGTGTATCGGTGGCACAAGACGTAGGGAGAGTAAGCGTCGAGGATGAACAATGTGCATATCGAAGATGAAATCGATGCTCATTGTATTTTTTTTTACTCTAAAGATGTTGTCCATAAGGAATTCGGACAACCTGGACAAATGGTCAACGCAGCATTTTACGTGGAAGTGCTTAAATGGCTGAAGAACCGAGTCGTGCGCATCCGCCCGAAGATCGCCAGCACCTGGGTTCTTCACCACCACAGTGCGCCGAGCCACGCGTCGCTGCTAATGAGAGAGTTTCTGACCAAGCAAACCGTGGCAACGCTGTGCCAACCTGCCTACCGCCCGGACTTGACCCCAGCTGACTTCCTTTTGTTTCCCTGGCTCAAATCAAGCCTGAAAGGCCACCATTTTGGGACTGTTAATGACGTGCAAGCTGCCGTGACGAGTGCTTTGAAGGAGATCCCTGTTCAAGACTATGTGAAAGTTGTTGGTGCAAGCTTACATTTATAGCTAGTGTGGGGAATATTTATTCTAGATGTTACAGATCAACAATCCTTGCATTGTACTACCATACTCGAGGCCAATCTAGCTCCCCCATCATGACCGCCAACCCAGGTTCTCCCCTCCCTCCTTGCTATATTGTATGATAATTATGCATAAACCTTGAGCATTTAATCAGTACACAATACATTGACATGCAGTAAAAATCACCAAGTCTGGAATTAAAAACACAGCATTTTAATATCACTATACGCCACAGCAACATACACAACTGACATTGACATCAACATGATATCATGACAGGTGTCGTTATAATGGTAATTTAGCATGATATCATATGGTACTGACTTCTCATGTTGCATTATTGTAAACCTAGTGGACCTTGGGTCCCGGACTCTTAGTCTTAGCCTAGACTATGAATCTAATGTGCAGTGGCACTTATTCCACGAAACTACGGCTGCCATGACACACCTCTATATCACCGCGTTGATGCAGCACAAGATCAATCTACATGAAAGCACAACAACGAATCAAACATGTTACCCATCCAATATTACTGATAAATCACACTGAAATCATACATAGAATTTCCATATCGATATGTAAATACAGGAACCTACATCACAGCTTACTGTACAACTACATAATCTACACCATATGAGGTGGGCACAGGAAGAATACAGCCAACGATCAGCATAATACGCAGCAGTTTACATCACATCCCTAGGCACAACTACACAAGGCACGGCCCAGCCAATGACTCTGTCTACACTGAATACCAGCCAATGTTTTAATATCTATATATAACTTTCCGAAACCAACTACCAATCACGTGGACGATGACGCTTCGGTCAAGGTCGTACAACCCTCGATCTAGGCGTGCGTCGTCCACGACTACCAGGCGAGCAGAATCGTGGCAAAATCGCTGGAAACGGTGTATTGATGCTCAAGGGTGTTATTTCGAGGACTTTTAGGTTTACAAGTGTGTGTAAATATATCTTGAACAAACCGAAGGGGCTGAAGATTCCGGGTAAGGTAATCAGCGACCCATAGCTGACCAAGGCCCTGTTCCACCTCTCCATGGTACCCCCAGTAACAGACCTAGCCTGGCTAACGGGGCAAGGATCGCCGTAGTCCGCATGGTGGTGGAGTCTGCTAAAGAAGCATTGCACACCCGTTGTTTTTTAGCTGTACTCCGGGACTGAAAAATTAGCCGCCATAACCCGCTCCCACGCCGATACGATGCTGTGTCTCAACATCTCTACAGCATCGGCTGCAAAGAACAACAGTTCGCAGTTACAGGAAGCTCGTACAAGTACAAATACAAGGACAAATCGAATTTTATGGAATCAGACTCATTACTTACCGGACATACCTTATACTGTTAAAAAAATCGCAACAAATACGATCTTGCGATTTAAACTGAAGTTTGCTGATCAGACAAAGGCAAATTCCCTGAAACGTTCACTTGGACATCAACTTCACCTGCTGACCAGAATTGTACTCAGCAGATGATTCATGTGCACAGAAAAGCGACACTAGTCTAAACAGCATTTTTGACAATAACTCATGACAGGTTCACGAGAATCCCGTGAAACTTACTGAACACAAAACTCACTGACCATGTTATTGAATGCCTATAAAAGATTGACGCTCCTCGAATCAGTTCATTTGAAAATTCAATGCGCAAGTATGGCTCATCTTACTACAGAACAACGACTCATCATCATTGGACGTTTACAGATTAAACAGTCACAAAATGTAGTGGCCAGACAATTTAATGTAGCTCACCATTAGTCGCCTTTGGAGATGATTTCAAGAAACTGGCTCAGTTGCAGACCGGCCACGCAGTGGAAGACCCGTAGTCACAACTCCTGCCGAAGACCGCTTCATACGGCTGCGTCACCTCAGGAATCGATTTGCATTTGCATCCTCAACAGTCCAGTCAATGACAGCAGCTCATCGAATTTCAGATCAAACGGTCAGGAACTGGCTGCACGACGCTGGTCTTTAGGCTAGAAGACCCTACAGAAGTCCTGTTCTTACAGACCGGCATCGCCAGATGGTACCAACTACAGTGGGCGAACCAGCATCCTCAATAGACCGTTGCGAATGACTGGAGAAAGGCTTGGTTTAGTGATGAATCATTCTTTCTGCTCCAGAGACACGGTAGACGGAGAAGGGTTTACCGCAAAGTTCATGAGCACTACGCCTAGAACTGCGTGGATGAGGCTCCTCCACATGGTGGTGGAGGTGTACTGGTGTGGGCGACGATCACCTTCACGGGAAGAAGTGACTTGGTGCAAATTGAAGGACCCCTGAATGCCCAACGATATGTCGCTGAAATTCTTCGTCATCGCGTCCTTCCACTTCTGACTGCACCAGGGTCGATTTTTCAGCAGGATAACGCTCTAACTCATGTGGCACAATACACCACCCAGTTCTTCGCTGACAACAACGTCCAGACCATTTCGTGGCCATCCATGTCATCAGACATGAACCAGGTAGAACACATAAGGGATGAACTCAACAGACAAGTCCGCCAGCGAGAAGTGGCGCCAACCAATCTCCGACAGCTGTCTCTTGCAGTGCGGGAAGAGTGGGCAGCCAAAGACAACAGATCCAACGGCTAATCGGATCCATGTCAAGGAGATGTCGTTCTCTGATACAGGCTAGAGGAAGCCATACACCTCACTGAAACAGAGGCCTCGGTCGCAAAGAATAAAAGTCCGAACCAAATTTAATGAACATCATTTCAATGTCAAAGTCTTAAAGTTTCCTCATGTGAATACTGAAACATTAATTCCGTGAAATAAAATTTTGATAAAAGTTTGAAATTTGGTGTCCACTATGACTACAGTAGTGCTGCGTTTCTTTTTTGAACATCTTACATCTTACATCCTAACTGTGTATTCATAAGGCTCGCATGTTAGTTCGCCAAGTTTTCCTGTTTTCGGCGAGCTTTTCAGCCTCATCAATGGATTTTATGCCTACTAACTTGGCCTCTCTTAACAATGTCTTCTTTGGAGTTTCACGTGGTCGACCTCTTATTCTTCGGCCTGTTGTGTTGCACTTGACAGCTTCTTGTGAGATTCTCAGACTATTTCTTCTCATCACGTGACCGACATATGTCCATCTCCTTTTCCTGATCACCCATGAGACTTGTTTTTCGCTCATTTGCCTTATCTCTGCGGTGTTCTTGAATTCGTTCCACTTTATGGAACGAATATAATATATATATATATATATAACATATATATATATATAAATTTCCTACTGTTTCTGTCTATTTTGGTACTACTACTACTACTACTTCTACTACTACGCATTATAATGCTACAAGTAACAACAAACAACATTACTGTTACAACGAAAACAACTACTGTTAAAACTGATAAGATTCCGCCCAAACATTCACTTGTCAGTTTTGCTCCATTTCTCTTTGCCCCGAACATTTTTTTGTGGATACGCGCATGAATTCTCCTTCCGCTGTGTTTTGTTTTGAAATCTTCATTTAGACCACATATGGGCAACCCCTGGCCCGTGGACTACCTATGGCCTGCCGCAACATTTTTTTGTTTCCCGCAGCCAGTTTAGGTAGTTCCTTTTAAAACCCGTATTGTTTTTACTGGAAACGTTAACAATTGATTCTAATTTCAAACTTCAGGAGCGAAGAGATTGTCTGTTTGGGCAGTCAGTCACCCAAAACTGACATGCTGGCGACAGGGTTGGCGAACCATAGCTCACCAAGACCCTGTCTAACCTCTCCTTTGGTACCACACAGAAGCAGGCCTAGCCTGGCTAACAGAGCAGTGTACGCCATAGTCCTCATGGTGATGGAGCCTGCTGAAGAAGTACTGAACATTCCCTGAGTTTTTTAATTGCACTCTCTGACTGAAAACCTGGCTGCCATAACCTGATCCCAAGCCGACACGATATTGTACTTCAACATCTTCACGGCATCTGCTGCAAAGTGCAGGAATTCACAGTTCATCGGAGGCTGAAGAAGAAGAAAAAGAAGAAGAAGAAGAAGAATTTCAATCTTTGGAAGTACTGTAATTCAGACTGAAATCCATCAAATCTAAAAGAAAAAAAGCTAACAGTTACACACTTTAAAAACAACTTGAGAGTTCCGACAAAGTCTGTTCTAGCAGATCTTGACAGTTGAACTTCTCGGGATTAAGTTTCCAACTAAACATAACTAACATACATTTTCCTGGAAATAAATTGATATATTCATTCAATTAGGCAGTCTGTGAAGGTCCTCAGAGGCAAGGGATACACTCAGGGGCAAGGGATACACTCAGGGGCAAGGGATACATTCAGAGGCAAGGGATACACTCAGGGGCAAGGGATACACTCAGGGGTAAGGGATACACTCAGGGGCAAGCAGAAAATAGATCCAGGAACAGGGATGGCTGGTGAGATTTTATTCCTGGCCTGTACCCCCAAAGTGTGAGATGGGCAATGATGATGATGTCTGTCTGTCTGTCTGTCTGTCTGTCTGTCTATATGCATTGTTGCGACTCTGAGCTCTGTAAACCAGACATTTTTGTTAAAAGTCTGCTACCAGTGAAAAGATTGAGAAAAGTCTATGCCTAATTTTAGACGAAGACTTTGGCCAGATCGTTGGGTACCACGTTGGTTTTTGTTTATTCCTTCAAAGATGTTCAATGTTCCTTTTTTCTGGCCTTATTTTGTTCTGTTTTTTTTCCTAAACCTCCTTCCATCTCCACATGTCTTTACGCTGCATTGTCTGTAGTTTTGATGTTTAAGACCGAGTCCACACTCAGTGTGATAGTACTTGGAATTTCCGACTATACGGACGTTGTGAATCCGGACAGTCCAAGATAAGTCACGCTCCCACACAATACGACGGAAGATCAGGACAATGCCAAAGAGAGAGGAGAAGATTGTCACGGCGTGACCGGTAAATCTCCTGGATGGGTATCTTCTCTGCTGCGATGCACAACTCTGACAACTAGCTGACTGGAGGGTTACCAACCACTGCTGGTGCGCTGGTCTTAAATCCCGCTGGATTTGGCAAGAACGTTGATCACAGACAATGGCGTAGAAAGTGTTCTCGTGTCCGCGGTCACCTTCCACCACACATACACGCCCTCCACTTTCTTCAGTGTGGAGAGCCATCAGTCATTTTACTGCAGTTTGAGGGGTAGGGTGGGAAAGTGTTAAGGGGGGGGGGGAATTAGACCGAAAAACAGCGCCAGACCGTGTTGAACATACAACAACAACATCTACTACCATTACTACAGCTACTGCTTGTACAGGCTGTTCCATAAGTAACTGTGCACTAACCCAGTATCGATTCCGGTATGGTAATGATATTTTAATGTCAGCGGTATTTAGCCTCAGCTACCTGCCGCAGTCATTGAGACATCAATACGATACCGGAATCGATACTGGGTTAGTGCACAGTTACTTTCCGAACGCACTGTACTTTTACCATTACTACTACTACTACTACTACTGTTATTACTATCACTACTACTGTCATTACTACTACTACTACTGCTACTACTACTGCTACTACTACTACTACTACTACTACTACTACTACTACTACTACTACTACTGTCATTACTACTACTACTATTACTCCTACTACTATTACCATTGCTGCTACTGTTACTGCTGTTAATACCATTACTACTACTGTTGTCATTTCTATTGCTGTGATGGATTCTTCTGCCGCCACTGCTGTTATATAATTATTACTTTTACCGCTTCTTGTAGTAATATTACTATCACTACTACAATTGTCCCTCCAGATAACTAGCAACGGTAACAATTTTAGCATCTATCACATACACATACACTTATAAGAGCCTAATACGTCTCTTCACACCTACAGACGCCATCAATGCTTGAGTGTCTCGATGAGCCCCAAATCACCCACTTGGGTCCCACCAATGACAAATGGGTCTCCTGGGTGCGTTAAATGCTAGCGAAGAAGCCCCGAAGCATAATTAAGCATGCTAGAATCTTGCACTATTGTCAATAACTGTTTCCTCGACTGCCTTGACTTAAGACGCAGATGAAAAGGACCCAAGGAAAGAGAAGGAAGTCTGGGATACTAAGATTTCATGCACAGTAGTACGGGGCAGATGATACGGGATTAAGAAAGGCGTTACTTTTTCCCCGAGAGATCAGAACATGGGAACTACATTACAGGGATTGTGAACACGCATTTATTACAGGGACGTTGGAGAGAGAGAGAGAGAGAGAGAGAGGGAGAGAGAGAGAGAGAGAGGAAAGGAGGGAAGAGTCATGTGGGCGTGGCTGGTTCCAGAGAGAAGAATAGGAAAGGGGGAGAGAACTCTCTCGGGTTGGGAATCGAACGTGGCGGAAGTTAGATCTCGTCCATTTTGTTTTGCTTCGGATGCGCACTCACAGCGGGGAGCAACGCGGCATTTACCACGTAGTACAAGTGTTAATGGTGGCATGTCAGCATACCTTTCTTCTCACAAGGCTTTCCGTGACACACAGGCCAGGAGCTGTCCAGAATCTGATCTGGTTTTAAAATTTAAATTTGTCCATTGTTAATATTTGTTTTGATTTCTTTCCTTTAGTCGTGTGTTTACTTGTATTTTTTCCAGCTGATTTTCTTTCATTTTGTGAAATAAACCTCTCTATCAAATCTCTAAATCTCTATCTCTAAATACAGATCTCTATAAAATCTCTAAATCTCTATATCTAAATAAACCTCTCTATCAAATCTCTAAATCTATATCTCTAAATAAACCTCTCTATCAAATTTAGAAATCTGTATCTCTAAATAAACCTCACTGTCAAACCTCTAAATCTCTATCTCTAAATAAACACTTCTATCACATCACTAATGTTTCTCAACTGATTTAGTGATTCTGAAAGGAGGATATCTACTGCCAGATAGTTGTCTGTCTCTCTCTGTGTCTCTGTCTCTCTTTCTCTGTCTCTCTCTGTCTCTGTCTCTCTCTGTCTGTCTCTCGTTTTCTCTCTGTCTCTCTCTCTGTCTGTTTGTGTTTGCCTCTCTCTCTGTCTGTCTATCTCTGTCTGTGTCTCTCTGTCTGTCTCTCTCTGTCTGTCTCTCTGTCTGTTTCTGTCTGTCTCTCGTTTTCTCTCTGTCTCTCTCTGTGTCTGTCTCTCTCTGTCTGTGTCTGTCTCTCTCTCTGTCTGTCTCTGTCTGTCTCTCTCTGTCTGTCTCTTTGTTTGTCTCTCTGTCTGTCTCTCTGTTTGTCTCTCTCTGTCTATCTCTCGTTTTCTCTCTGTCTGTGTCTGTCTCTGTCTGTCTGTCTCTGTCTGTTTCTCTGTCTGTCTCTGTCTGTCTCTCTCTGTGTCTCTCTGTGTCTCTCACTGTCTTTCTCTCTGTCTCTGTCTGTCTCTCTCTGTGCCTCTCTGTGTCTCTCTCTGTCCCTCTCTGTCTGTCTGTCTGTCTCTGTCTCTCTCTCTGTAGCGCACATTGTGGCGTATCAGGTCCAACTCAACCTCTTAATGCTCTATTACATCTCTTTTGTTTTTACTTGGCCACCAGAAAGTGGACAGCAAAAGACTGACAGACCGACTAATTTGATCATTACGCTCTCCACAGCTCCTCTATTGGTGCACCAACAGCCAAGTACGCTGCGTGGACTCCCAGCTCAATCTTCAAGTGAGTACTCAAAGCAAGACCACAGCTATCTTGTCACAGCCGATGCCGCCCGGTGGAGTTATGATACACGCGCTGCAGGTCACAGTGTGAGCACTTAATGACCATCCAGGCTTTTCGTTAGGATCCGTCCGGCCTTTAACCGCCCTTGGATTTCGAGCTAGAAGAAGGAACTCCTCTAACTTTCGGTATAGCACTAAGAAATGCTGTGTGTTGACCACAAAAAACGTAGAAGCTTACATTGACAATATCTTCTGACGTTTTCTGTTTTCCAACGTGGAAGCCAATGCGAAGGTACCAGATATGGGTTCTGGTCGTAAGAGTGAGAAAAGAAAAGCTGGTCAAGACCCTAGTCCGTTTCTTCCTGATACTGCCAATAGCAGGCTATTAGCCTCATGTCAACCAAGCTAGCAGGATTGGACAGAAGTACCTCATGTCAGCCAAGCTAGCGGGATTGGACAGAAGTACCTCATGTCAGCCAAGCTAGAAGGATTGGACACGTCCGACTTCTGTCAGTGGAGCTTGCCTTCCAACGCAAGCTGGTAGATTCACTGCAGCAATTTATCAATTCTGATATGGCACATGATGATGATGATGATGATGATGATGATGATGATGATGATGATGATGATGATGAAGGCCTCCAGGAAACAATTTTGTAATTAAATCCTTTACTCTCTTCACTCATCAAAGGTGTGTACCAGGCGGCCTGGTTAAGCTGAGTGGTTAGCTGAGTGGTTAGCCGAGTGGTTAGGCGCTAGGTTTGCTAATCTGGTGGTACCGGGTTCAGTCCCAGAAGTGGGATTTTTTTTTTCTTGTACACACCCAAGAGGCCCCTGGGTTTGACCCAGCCTCTAAAAACGGGTACCAGAGAAATCTGGGAAGGTAAAGTGGCCAGGCGTAATACTGACCACATCAGACTTTCATGTCCCGAAGGTCATGGAAAATACGGGCCTAACGCCGTATTCCCCAATATGCCTAATATCATGGAAACGGGAAGTTTACTCTTACCTTTTAGTCATCGAAGTAGGCTAGAAGGAGAAACATGAATGGTAAAAGAAGTGAGGGGACTACAACGATGTAGAACGGGATATAAACAATCAAGAGATGGAAGGCTGGATCCATTTAGATTCTGAACACTGTGAGAACAATGTGAAACTATCACCTAGCTTTTCACATGTGCACACTGTGATATAGAGACGATCACAAGTGAAGCATTCAAACTATCTCAGGTTATCATACATCAATCTTCACAATTACATGCGCACATAATCACGAAATAAACAGGAATGTATGACTTTATGTCAGAGTTTACCGCTCTAACAAACGCACCAATTTTTATCTCTATAGATCGGAACAAATCTAGAACACAAACCATGCATTAAGCTGGGATCCTAGAATAGAACTATGAGCGAAGACGCTGTCTGTTGTGGCAATCAGCTTCCCAGAGCTGACATGCTATTGTTAGCATTGCTAAACCATAGCTGACATGCTAGTGTTAGCATTGCTAAACCAGAGCTGACATGCTAGTGTTAGTGTTGCTAAACCAGAGCTGACATGCTAGTGTTAGTGTTGCTAAACCATAGCTGACATGCTAGTGTTAGCATTGCTAAACCAGAGCTGACATGCTAGTGTTAGTGTTGCTAAACCAGAGCTGACATGCTAGTGTTAGTGTTGCTAAACCATAGCTGACATGCTAGTGTTAGTGTTGCTAAACCAGAGCTAACATGCTAGTCTTAGCGTTGCTAAACCAGAGCTGACATGCAAGTGTTAGCATTGCTAAACCAAAACTGACATGCTAGTGTTAGCATTGCTAAACCAGAGCTAACATGCTAGTCTTAGCGTTGCTAAACCAGAGCTGACATGCTAGTCTTAGCGTTGCTAAACCATAGCTGACATGCTAGTGTTAGCGTTGCTAAACCAGAGCTGACATGCTAGTGTTAGCGTTGCTTGTAGTTTAAAATGCTTGAGTCTAGTATTTTTTTTAAACACTGCTTTTCTATAAATTTGTTAGTTTTGAAAGAATGTAAGAATGCAAGTTTATTTCATGCTGTTGTATAAACCAGAGTGTGGAGTGTATGGACAAGAGATAAGTTTATTATTTATTTATGTAATCATTTAATTGTGTCTTCGTGATTATTATGCTCATTAACAAATGCTGAATGACTGTGACTGAGTGAAAGCTGTATGATGAAGGGCAGAATGTTAGACGGGCCTGCGTGCCCAATTCTTAACCCTTTGAAAATAAAGAATGTTCGTTCGTTCGTTGCTAAACCATAGCTGACATGTTAATGTTAGGGTTACTAAACCATAGCTGACACGTTAATGTTAGGGTTACTAAACCATAGCTGACACGTTAATGTTAGGGTTACTAAACCATAGCTGACACGTTAATGTTAGAGTTACTAAACCATAGCTGACACGTTAATGTTAGAGTTACTAAACCATAGCTGACACGTTAATGTTAGAGTTACTAAACCATAGCTGACACGTTAATGTTAGGGTTACTAAACCATAGCTGACACGCTAGTGTTAGTGTTGCTAAACCATAGCTGACATGTTATCGTTAGAGTGGCTGAACCACGGCTAACCAAGACCCTGTTTCACCTCTCTTTTGGTACCCCAAGTAATAGGCCCAGCCTGGCTAACAGGGCAGTGAACGCCATAGTCCCCATGGTGATGAAGTTTGCACACCTCCTGCTTTTCAGTGTATCCCTGGACTGAAAAAAAAAATAGCCGCTGTAACCCCCTCCCAATAGGACGCTGTGTCTCAACATCTTCACAGCATCGGCTGCGAAAAACACCAGCTCACAGTTGCAGTGAAATAGAAGACAGGACAAGACAAGACAGGACAGGACAAGACAAGAAAAGACAAGAAAAGAAAGGGCAAGACAAGACAAGGCAGGACAAGACAAGAAAACGCAGGACAAGACAAGACAAGAAAGACAGGAAAAAAGAAGAAAAGACAAGTAAAGACAGACAAGAGAGGACAAGAAAAGATAGGAAGAGACAAGAAAAGACAAGACAGGGCAAGACAAGATAGGACAAGACAGGACAAGACAGAAAAGACAGGACAAAACAAGACAAGAAAAGACAAGACAGGACAAGACAGGACAAGACACGACAAGACAGAAAAGATAGGATAAGACAAGACAGGAAAACAAGACGTGACCCAAAATAGAACCTGTGAGCCGTTGTTTGTATTTTGTCGTCGCTTAGATTAAGATCATTTTCTTTTACTGATTAATTGCTTCATCCCATTTCTGTGTTAATTTTCGCCATCTTTTCTCTTCTCTTCTTATTTCCTCCTTAGAATCAACACTTCAGGTCGTTAAACAACCTAATTAGATGCAGCAACAATAATGGCATGACTGTTAATACTGTTAAAACAAAATCAATACTCATAACAACATGATAGAAGCTACAAAACGCGGCAGAACAACACTTCGGCTCTGTACTGAAACATCACAGATAGAAAACGTTAGCGAGCACAAAACACTAGGTTTTATTATTGACCAACATCTGACCTGGAACTCTCATGTGCAATGTCTAACAAAACTCATCGCACAAAAAGTATATCAGTTAGCCAAAATCAAGCACTTCATCGATCAAGAGACAAGGAAGACATACTACATATCACATATACAAACACATTTAGACTATTGCTCAACAGTCTGGAGTGGTTGCTCAGTGTCAAATACAAAGAGGCTCTGCTCACTCCAAAAGCGAGCAGTAAAGCTTATTAGTGACAAAGATCAAGCACAAACAACTAACCAGCACAAACGTATCAAAATACTGCCTCTTAAGAACAGGTTCCTCTTCAACAAAGCCAAGTTAGTACATCAAATTCTTTAACGGCATGCTCCGCCTTATCCATAGAAACTGTTTAAATTTAACCCAAAGTGCAGCCAACGCTTGAACAACATATGTCTTCCAAAACCTAGACTTGATTTTTACAAGAAAAGCTTTACTTATTCTGCTGCTCATTTTTGGTATGTCAAATTCCGTATAAAAAAAAATAAATTATACTCCTTCCTACAACTACAAACGCTTCCAGTATCTGTTTGATATCGACTACATACCTCAATGATTCATAAAGCTTAAAACTTATTTTAGACTGCTCTTACATACACCGAGTTCAGTTAATCATTTATTCTGAACAGTACCGAAACTGTGTTTGGTAGATAGTCATTTATATGTGTATGTAGTTACTTTCTGTACTCAGTGCATGGATAAAAGCGAAATGTAAATGTTATATGATGTTTTATTTTATGTCTCTCAGCTTTCCATTGTTAGTTATGTTGGTTATATGAACAGCATACTGGTAGAATGTCTGGAACAGAGTGAAAGATGTATGATAAAGGGCAGAATGTCAGATGGGCCTGCATGCCCTTTGGAAATAAAGAGATAAATCAATCAATCAATCAATCTTATCCTCTCTTCTCTCATCTTAAGTCATCTACTCCCCTCCCCCCCCCCCAAACAGCATCACTGTTCTAAGAATCACTGTATGCTGACATAGTAACTGACGTATGTCTGTTCGTGGAAGTATTTAACTGTCTTGGCAGTGGGGGCCTCTTATGGAACATGGTTCCCAGAAACCTGTAAGAAAACACTTTTGTTGATCATGGCAGTCCTTTCATTCCATGTTTCACACCTTTTTTTTTTTTTTTGCACCAAAGGGGACAATTTTCTAGCTACCATCGCTCACGTAAATATCATAATGCCACAAACTCTTAATTTTCGTTTATCCAAATAATTATCTTTTATTCAATTCAAGTCAAGTGCCATGCCGCGTGGCGTAGGCGACGATTTCTCTTCACAATTCCCTTACTTTAGACTTAATTATGAGATCCGCCGGTTAATTTCATCCTAGCCACACTACTAGTAACTTCTCTCTCTGTCTTCCTCTGTCTCTTCTTCCTTCAATTTTTCCAGTTGTGTCTTCCAATTTTCCTCTTCTCAGAAAATGTCCTACAAGTCTCGATTGTCTGCCTCTGATCTTTGCTATAATTTGCTTTTTAACTCCAGCCTCTCTTAAGACTTCTTCGTTGGTTTTCTTAGCTGTCCATGGTACTTTCAACATCCTTCTTATGAACCACATTTCCATGGCCTCCATTTCTCGCTGTATTCTCTTATTCATAGACCATGCTTCAAATCCATAAAACAAAATTGGCTCCATGTAACATTTAAGTACTCGGAATCTTGTTTCCATTGATAAGGATCTCTTGCACAAGATGTTTCTCATTTTCTGGAATGCTGACTTGGCCTGAGCATGTCTGCTTTTATTTCGATGTGACATTTCCCATAAGCTGTTATAATCGTTCGTAAGTACTTGAATCTATCAACTTATTTCAGATTTTTGCCATCGATAGTAACGCTACATATTGGTGGTATTCTTTTCTTTGAGATGACCGTCACTTCAGTCTTGTCTTTGTTCAGGCTGAGACCTTTACTTTTACTTTCACGAACCACGATGTCCAGAAGAACCCGTAGCTCCCCTTCACTTTTTGCAATCAGAACTGTGTCGTCTGCATATCTTAAGTTGTTAAGGTTGTACCCGCCAACTGATATTCCTGGCAAGTTCTCTATATTTCTCATTATGTTTTTGCTGTACAAGGAGAAGAGGTCAGGAGATAAAACACATCCTTGTCTCACTCCCAATTTTATGTCTTGGAATGCTCCTATTTGGTTCTCAACCTTCACTGCTGATGATTGCTGCCAGTATATGTTTTTGATAAGTTTGGGATCTTTCCTATCTATGTTCATGTCTTCCAGCATTCTTATCATTTCTGTGTGTCTCACTTTATCAAATCCTGTACAGTAGTTTATGAAGCAGAAGTATAGATCCGTCTTTACTTCTTTTGATCTCTCCATCAGTGTTCTTATTATATACATGGCATTACTTGTGCCTTTTCCTTCGACGAACCCACACTGTTCTTCAGCGATTTCTGGTTTTATTTTGCCCCTGACTCTTCTCATGACAATACGAAGCAGGATTTTGGTAACATGGCTCATAAGACTAATGGTTCAATGGTCTTCACATTCAACTGCACCGTGTCTCTTTGGTAGGGCAATGAAAACTGATTGCAAAAGTTCTGATGGGACATAGTTACTGTTATAGATGTCATTCAGCAATCTGGTAATTATTTCTATGCCAAGTTCTCTTATTGCTTCCAATTCTTCCTTGGTGATTTTATCTGGTCCTGGTGCTTTGCTGTTTTATCTCTTATTATGAGCTCTTATTACGAACTCTTATTATGAGGTGGATAAAACAGCTATGGATACTATTCAAGGACAGCTTGTGGTCCGCAGACACAACAGGTTGGGGACCACTGATGTAGCTACTACTTTTTAACGCATCTCCATATTCAGCGTCTCTTAGGTCCCTAAAGTTTGTGAAGAAGTACGTAAAATAGACCTAACCTACGTTCCATTTACGTATTATGTTCTACAAAGTTTGAATGAGACATTTATATACTGGTATGAACCAGGAGGTCAACGAATTTGTATACCTTGGAGCAGAGTAGTAGAAAATGGAGACAGCACAGAGGACATCAACAGCAGACTTACTAGAGCAAACTAGGCTTTTGCAGTGCTGCAGACTATATGGAAATAAAAAAAACTAAGCATAAATATGAAAATCAGGATATTTAAGAGTAATGTTCTAAGTGTACTACTCTATGGAAGTGAATGCTGGAAAATCACCAAAACCATAGAAAACAAGTTGAATTCTTTCCAGACTAAAAGTTTACGAAGAATTTAAAAAATATTTTGACCAAACGCCATAAGAAATAACATCTTATTGGCAGAAATGCAGATGAAGCCACTGACAACAATTATTGAAGAAAGACGCTGGCGATGGTTGGGACATGTGCTCCGAATGACTGACAACTCACTACCAAAAGTAGCACTAAGATGGACACCACAGGGGAACAGAAGTAAGGGTAGACCAAAAGAGACATGGAGAAGAACAACAGAAAGGATGTTGAGCAATAGAAGGCTCTCCTGGGCAAGAGCAGAAAAAAAGGCGAAGGACAGGCATTTGTGGAAAACCCTTGCGGAAGCAACATATGCCCTGGGCACTTAATGTTCAGAGAGAGAGAGAGAGATGTACCAATTGTTCTTTACGCGTTTATTACTGTTCTTTACATGTTTATGAGTGTTTTCTTTTCTTGTTTATATGCCCATTATTGTTCTTTTCATGTTTATTATTGTTCTTTACATGTTTATTATTGTACTTTTCATGTTTGTTATTGTTCTTTGCAGTTTATTATTGTTATTTAAACTTTTATGACTGTTCTTTTCATGTTTCTTCTTGTTCTTTACATGTTTATTATTGTTTCTTTAAACGTTTATTACCGGTCTTTATATGTTTATTATTGTTCTTCATATGTTTATTATTGTTCCATACATGTGTTATTGCTCTTTACATGTTTGTTATTGTTCTTTACATGTAGATAATGTAATTACTAGATTGGTAGTGAATAAATGAGTTACAATGAGATATGAAGGATGAGATATGAAGTAGAATGTCAGAAGGTCTTTGTGACTCTTTGAAAATATTGTTGTTTCGTGTCTTTTCTATCTCTGTCTGTCTGTCTGTCTTTCCTGTGTGTGTGTGTCTCTCTCTCTCTCTCTCACTCTCTCTCTCTCTCTCTCTCTCACGTTCCTCCCATAACTTAGTGACGTTTCTATATTCCTTTTATATGTATATGTCTGCCTTTCATTCTCCCTTTTTTCCAGTCTTCTCTTTCATTCATATTTCCTTTCCGTTCACCTTTCCTCTATGCCCTTTCTGTTTGTCTGCTATCATCTTTTTTACTCATTCGTCGTTTCGTTTATCTTTGTCACAAAAAACAAAAGAAGTTTATCAGCTTCCTTTGGCCTCTCTTTTCCTGTCCCTCTTCTCTTCTAGTCTTTATTGTTTCTTTACCTCTATTTAACTTGTTTGTTTCTTTCCTTCTTTATCTCATTAGTTCTCTCTAAAATAGAGCTCTGGTATTGATCTCTGGGCCTGACCGCAGCCCTGGAAGCGGACCTGATCCAGTAACAGACGTCAAACCACCAGAACGTCTCTCAACAGCCGGGGACAATAAATCCTCCAGCAACATTTAACCCTTAGCGACTCATCAGCTCCGATTATTAAATAGCCGAGTATTAACCCATTGGGCGTGACTCATTAATACCGGCGACCCTAGAGACCCCTGGCGAGAGAACAAACACTTTGAGGGTCTTGAGTAAAGATTCCCTTCCAACTGGCCTCTCCTGGAGTTCCGATCCTTGGCCCCTGTAAAGCGCACTTCTTAAAAGCTTTTCCCAGTTTTCGGGGCTTTGGCTAAAGTGGGACGGTGTGTGACCCATCTGGGATTGAAGAGATAGCGAGCGCAATCAGTACTTTCATCCCTGCCCGACAAGAAGGGGAGGATGACTTTGAGTTGTGGCGGGGAGTCAGTTTACGGTGGAGCTGAAAGGAAGGAGGTGGTAGGGCAATTTCTTGGTTACATGTGCCCCAAAAATCACAAATCGCACCATTGGAAAACAACCCCTCCACCCACACGCACAGACACGTAGGGCCCCCGTCCCCCGACCCCGCAGTTGTCTTTCTTGATGCTGGTATTAGCCTCCACAAAGTCTGTCCAACCAGGGGCTGTAGAGAAGACACAGATCCCAGGCATATCGCAGATATCAAAGCTCAGATCTGGGTCACCGACTTACTACTGCTCCGACTTCCAGGAAAATGGATCCTGGAGTGCCGGAAAGGATTTGCTGGGTTCTAGAACATGAGCTGTCTCTGGGGTAACACTACTCAGCCATATGTCCACATGAGACGCAGCATCGAACCCAGAATGTGGTAGAAGCGGTGGTGATACTCTATCCCCGTGGCATCTCAGCACAAGTGGACAAACTGAGTTACGTAGGAGACTAACACCCTCTATAAGGCGCTTGGAAATGTGAAGAGTGGTTGTAATAATCGGAGCACGTCAAGGAGTGGTTGCGATCATCAAAACACATCAAAGAGTTGTTCCGATAATCAATACACTTCCAGGAGTGCTTCCTAGAATAAATACACATCAAAGAGTGGTTGCGATAATCTTATGTGTTAAGATATATTTGCTCTCACCCTTTCTTTTCCCTTGGAGTTTTCCTGTGATAATCAGGTTCATTATCCTCCATATTCTTATTCTCCATATTCCATTTGTTTTTCAAGTAGTATTCATTATCACTGGAATAAATCTTTTCTATTTATACTACTTAGTCAAGATGACTCTATGAAGTATCTTTATTTGAAGGTAGACAGAATACTTTAGAGCCAGCCTAGCTTTACCTGAAGTTATATATGCTGTTTAGGACCACTTTTATCTTTATCTCAAGTTAAATAGGATGATTTATAGCTAGTCTTATCCTTACGTGAAATTAGATAGGATAACTTAGAGCAAGTCTTATCTTTACCTGAAGTTAGATAGGATACTTTAGAGCCAGCATTATCTTTACCTGAAGTTAGATAGGATACTTTAGAGCCAGCATTATCTTTACCTGAAGTTAGATAGGATACTTTAGACCCAGCATTATCTTTACCTGAAGACACGATGTTTTAGAGGTTAATACAGAAATATATCTTTCTAGAGAACGGGGCTTGATGCTTCTATCGATTTACTTTGTAGTAGATTTTCTGAACGAGCAACCACGACATCAGCATTCTGTCTACACGATGCACCAAACATCGCCAGCCGTGTAACCAGGTACGCTGCAGGAGAGGCACATTCGCTTACATCCTTACAACCTTGCGGCTCACGCGCGCACGAGGTGAACGGAACAGGTCGTCTCTTACACTTGTCGTGTTCCGCTGTAATTTTCATCCACACAGACGTAAATGCCGATCAGAGCTTGTTCCACTTTGCGTTTGCAATTATACCTCTACTCAACATCCAGCACGTGCCCATTAAAAGCACGGGACTCCAGGCCAGGCCCTAGCGACTAAACACTTTAGCACGCGACATTCCAAATTAAAATTCGTCCGGGGAGGAGAAGCTCCGGAAATTGCGTAAAATTATTTCGCGGCGCCATCATGGACGTCAGGGCATTTCCGGTCGTTCAGCTCGGGCGCCTATTATGTTTAGAGAACACGAATTTTATTGGCTGATGCGAGGCTGCATTGGCGGGAGATGTACACTCTTATGTCCCAAGTGCCCATCCACAGTCTCATATATTTTGAACGGCAAGGCCAGGCATAAACAGACGTTTCAGAACCTCGTCTGCAGCACAAAAACGTCTCCGCGACGTCGGCAGCCAGGGAACGTCCAGACGTGAGAAGTGTTCTTGCCAGGAGCAGCCTGCACTGAGATGGATGGATATGAGAACAGCACACTTCTCTCCCTGTAAATATATTTATTTGACGAGACAGATGATAATGATGATGGCAGTAAAGACCATGGGGGGTGATGACAATTGATGACGAGTTTGATAATAAAGACAAGGGCAGCTGTGACAGCGTTTGTGATTGTAATGATTGCGCTGTAACGTAGTTAGCACCAACAGGTGAGTCTTTCAAGTAAAACGATAAGGTGTGGGAAGTGCGTGGGAGGTGGGGGGAGGAGATGAAGAGGTATGAGCCTGTGTCCAAAGTATGAGCAAAGATCTGCAGTTTTTTTTAAGTGTAAATTTATTACCCAGGTACGTAAGGTCGTGCACTCTCTTGACCTGCACCCCAGTGTCCTGGACTGCGGGCATCTCATCTCTAACCAGTCTGTTTTTCACGGAACGTCATAACACATAACACATAACATACAACACAGAACACATAACACATAACACACAACTCAGAACACATAACACACAACACATAGCACATAACACATAACACGAAGCTCCACTGATGCTCAGGGATAAACAGATGTAGGCGCCACCAGCAAGATCAAACCACTACAAAACCACATAATGCACAAAAATACACTCCACTCACACGGTCCCGAGCCAGCTCTCCTACAATGAAAGCCGCTCTTCGCTAATTAAGGCACACTATTTGTGTTCCTTTCTTCCTGAAATGTTTAGAACCTTTATTTCTCTAAACTCACCGGAATATTTAGAACCTTTATTTCTCTAAACTCACCGGAATATTTAGAATCTTTATTTCTCTAAACTCACCGGAATGTTTTAGAATCGTTATTTCTCTAAATTCACTGAAATATTTAGTATCTATTTCTCTAAACGCACCGGAATATTTATAATCTTTATTTCTCTAGATTCACCAAAATATTTAGTATCTATTTCTCTAAAAGAGACATGAAGAAGAACAACATAAAGGATGTTGAGCAATAGAGGGCTCACCTGTTCAAGAGCAGAAGAAAAGGCGAAGGACAGGTATTTGTGGAAAACCCTTGCGGAAGCCCCATGTGCCTTGGGCACTTAAGGTTCAGAGAGAGAGAGAGAGATTTCTCTAAACTCACCGGAATATTTAGTATCTATTTCTCTAAACTCACCGGAATATTTAGTATCTATTTCTCTAAACTCACCGGAATATTTAATATCTATTTCTCTAAACTCACTCAAATATTTAGAATATTTCTTTCTCTAAACTCACTGCAGCAGACGTATAAACTGACAGTTAAATTGTTCGAGGCGAATCACGTGATTAGCTCAGTTAAATCACCCCAGGCTAGGAACGGGGAATCAGAAATTAAATGTACGTCACCTGTCAGAAATCCCCACATCGCAGGGTCAAGGTCATTTCTCTTGCTGGCTGTGAATTATTCGTGGAAAATTTCCACACATTTTTTTTTACTTTTTGTTCTGAAATATGTACATAACTCGCGATCAACATAAGAAATACCCTACCCGGGTTATGGAGCCTCTGCGGCAGCGGAAGGGCTCATGTTGTTTTTTTCGCTGGAGAATAATGTTAAGCAGCAGGAATTGTAAAAGCAAAGACAAGTTATACTTATGATGATGATGATGAAGAGGATGAGAATGATGATGATCTTTTAGCGTGTCTCAGACTGAAGGTAATGATGATGATGATGATGATGATCTTTTAGCGCGTCTCAGACTGAAGGTAATGTATCTGATCGTAATACAGTCCGAGAGGAAAGAAAAGATGAAACTGTGGACAATACACACTTGGCTCAGGGGTGTACGACCTTCACCGAAGCGTCATCGTCCACGTGATTTGGTAATTCGTTTCGTGAGGAAGGGGGGGGGGGGTAATATATATTGAAACATTGCCTTGCATCAGATTAGATCGGGGACATGGCCGTGCGACGTAATGTCTTGGTTGTGCTTATATTATTGTTTGTGTTTAGTACAGACTGCCGAGCCCACCTCATGTAGTGTAGATTATATAGTTGTGAATTAATCTGTGATGTAGGGCTCTTGTATTTAAGTATCGATATAGAAAACTCTGTGTATGACATATGTATGATTAATAGAATATTGGATGAGCACCATGTTTGTATCGCTTATTATGCTTTTCACGCAGACTGATCGTGTGCTGCTGAAGCACGTTATATGGAGGTGAGTCATGGCAGCGAAAGCTGCGAGAAATAAGTGCTATTACACATTAGATTCGAAGTATAGGCTGCGTGGAGGGCCAAGAGAGCCCGGGACCTCTGGTCCACCAGGTTTTCAATATGCAAACATGAGAAGTCATAATCATATGATACTATGCTTAATTACCCAGCAGTGAATTGACATTTTTCATCCAGTTGTTTTCCTGTCATTGAAGATTGCTTGAGGTATTTTGCATTGCATTGATCTTATTCGTTCATATTGTTCGTTCATTATGATGACACATGTCTTGATGTCGTGTTGGTGTCAGTGCCAGCTGCATGTGATGTTGTGGCGTATAGTGAGATTAAAATGTTGTATCTTTAATTTCAGATGTTGTGATTTGTACTGCATGTCACTGTACTGTGTATTGATTAAATGCTTAGGGTTTATGCATAATTAGCATACAAAATACCAAGGGAGAGGGGAGAACCTGGGTTGGCGGTCTAGTGGGTGAGCTAGATTGGCTTCGAGTACTGAAATAGAGGCAAGGGGAAATGTTGGTCTGTAAACGATCTTGAGAAAATATTCCTCCCTCTAATTATGTAAACTTGCACCAAACAAGTTTTACAAAACAGCTGGTACATCAGTGACGATGATGATTCATTGATTGGTTTGTAGGCAGACAGACAAACAGATACATAGATAGACAGACAGACAGACATATAGATAGATAGATAGATAGATAGATAGATAGATAGATAGATAGATAGATAGATAGATAGATAGATGAAACGTAAACATCAAGTGCTTATATTTTGCTCTGATTCCAGACTTTGTACTCTTGACATCGTAAGACAAGCTCGGGCAAAGTTCTGTTGGATAATCCGGCGTCACGTGACAGCTTTGTTACTCAGAAATTGATTGGTCGAAGGGGAAGCTAAGATGTGTGAACCTGATAGGTCAAAGTTTACGTTCCTTGAAGGTCGCAGAGGTCAAGTGTGTGAGAATAGCGGAGATAATTATGTAAATAAATGTCATACATATTGATTATGTTTTACAAATAACTTATGTTGTGAGTAAAATTACTACAATAATATTTTCTTATCTGAGTACACTCATGCTTCTGTATATGATGGGGGGGGGGGGAGGGGAGGGGGTGAAGAGGCCTGATGAGGCAATCAGCGACCCATAGCTGACCAAGACCCTGTCCCACCTCTCCGTAGTACCCCAAGTAACAGGCCTAGCCTGGCTAACGCGGCAGGGATCGCCATAGACCCCATGTTGGTGGAGTCTGTTAAAGAAGCATTGCACACCCCCTGCTTTTTATCTGTACTCCGGCACTGAAAAAGGCAGCCGCCATAACCCGCCCTCACGCAGATACGATGCTGTGCTTCAACATCTCTACAGCATCGGCTACAAAGAACAACAGCTCGCAGTTACAGGGACTTGTATGTATGAAGATACAAGTCTGTATATGACCAACCGAGCTGCGGTCGTTGGTACTTACAGCCGGGGTCTATTGTAAGATCCCAACACAACTACAAATCTGTTATAAGAGGTGAAAATAACCATAAGTCTGTTATAAGAGCTGAAAATAACCACAGGTCTGTTATAAGAAGTGAAAATAACCGTAAGTCTGTTATAAGCGGTTAAAATATCCATAAGTCTGTTATAAGAGGTGAAAATAACCATAAATCGGTTATAAGAGATGAAAATAACCATGTCTGTTATAAAGGCTGAAAGTAACGATATCTTTTATAAAGGCTTAAAATAACTAAAAGTCTGTTATAACTACTGAAAATAACAACGTTTCTTTTAAGAGCAAGAAAATAACCATGTCCGTTATAAGGGCCGAAAGTAACCTTAAGTGTGTTAAAAAGGGCTGATAATAACCATGCATACTATAACGGCTGAGAGCATACATAAGCCCGCTATAACAACGAAAATAGCCAGAAACCTGCTACAAGAGCAGATAATAGCAAAAATGAACTAAGTAGTGACTTAGATTTCAGTGACTACGGCTTATAGGAACGAAATATCGGCAAGTTTCCCGCTAAGAAAAGATGCTCTGGGGACCATGGTGGTCATGCAGCTGTGGGACCTCATGGCGTTTCTAGCCAGATACGTTCAGATCTTGCGTCCAGTTTGTTCAGCGGTCTAAGCTTCCACGTTGTGTCTGTGACGCGAAGAGTTTCTCAGGGTCAGCCTAAGCTCACCTGGGGCAAACAGGGTCCTGCCTGGTTCGGAGGAGGCCTTGTGTCTTCAGGTGGCAAAACTGAATCTGCCAGGTGTGGGTTTTTTTTTTATGAGGAGCAAATCCCGGCCAGTTGTCTAGTTTGCTCCGCCGTGCAGCTGAAGCTGTTTCGCCGAATGTAGGTAACCGACAATTATATTATACTGATTTCCTCCTTCTCCTTTCCTCCTCCTCATCATCATCCTTCTGCTTCCTCTTCTTCCTTTCACCATTAAACTGCTAGGTCATATTCAATTCTCTGCCTGTTAGCCTGAGTAAACTCCACAAAGTTCCTCCAAACCTTGGGCCCACCTCCACAGCTCATGCCTGACATACAAACTCCGCGGTCAGGTCTGCTTGCCCTGATGTTGGAACGAGTACACCAAAAACACTTAAAGCAGTTGATATTTTACCCCCCACCCCCACCCCCAATTTCGACTCCGCTCTCAAGAAAAAAAAAACAGAAAAAAATCACTTTAATCAGCGGAGATGAATCAGTGGTCATCAAATACTCAGTTTTTAATCTCATAATGAAAGTATTCTGGTGCCACAATAGCTGATTAATTAGATCCTTTTGTCCAGATATTTCTGGTTTTATTTGATTTTCTTGCACTGATTTTGTTGCATTATTCAGGCTTCCTGTAGATCTCCAGGTGATATAAAACTGTCCCGTTTTCTAAGGCAAAAGATGATGAAATAAAAACAAAATACAACCATAAAAAACAAACGCTTATTTCCTTTCCCCGTGGCCAAAAAGAATACGTGGACGCACGTCGCTTTGCCCTTCTGTGGTCTCTTTCAGAAAGCCACCTACATACCACCTGTCCTTTCTTCTGAGAATCTTCAAACTCAGCGACATAGAAACTTACCTGTGTGATACCTACCTTAAACACCTGGGTTTACGCGTCTGTGCCACACTGGCAGTGGGGGGAAAGCAGGCGTTAAATAATTACAAGAGACACAAAAGAAAGAAAAAAAAAACACAGAAAGAGAGAGAGAGGGAAAGGAAAAAAAATGATCAAACAGTAATCAAACATCGAAAATGTCGTGCAGGGACTTCCTAGCGTCGCGGGTTGTGATTCCATCAACTTGGGAAACGAACAGCATTTCCGGCGTCGCTACGGCACAAAATGGCGGCCCACCGGAAGTGCGTAATTGTAGGAAATGAAGGTGCGGATAGTTTGGTTCGTGTGTGCTGTGGACTTTATAAAGGGCCTGGAAACATGACCACACCAGGGGAGCTAACCACTAAACAGGGGGGACAGACAAACGCCTGACGTGAAACTGATTGAGGGGAAAATAGATATCGCTGGGCCCTATCTTAGATTGCTACACACAAGACCTGGCCATAGTCGCTGGCATGCCAGTTATGCTGTTAATTAATAGGGGGAAAGAAAGGAAAATAATTTGAAATAACATTAGATTAATTAGTAATGATTAGAAATGTCCGTGACTTTCATTAATCTTTTCCTACATATTTTTTTTTTGTGGAAAAGGGGAGGGGGGTGGTTGTGAAGGAAAAGATTGACCGCGGAATCCAGGTCCTCTACAGCGTTATTTTCAGTTAGCTCTCTGGGCAAGACGGGGAGAAGGTCTGTGGTTCCAAACCCGCCTCGGGGTCGCCCTGGTGTAGATGTGGTTTCCTGGGTCTTTCTGGAGACGGAGAAAGGAAGGTCGTCAAGTGCGATGATGACCATATCACCCTCTGGTGTGCCGAGAGGTCAAAAGTAATACGAGCACCAACACCATTTCATCATCATCATCATCATCATCATCATTATCATCATCATCATCTGCCTTCGCCCTCAAACGGGTTGTTGTGCTACTCTTTTCCGCTGGGCTGCGATATCTGCGTTTATCGGCCTGAATCACCCAACTTCGGCATGGCGTATTCCTCTTCAACTCTCTAAATCAATGATCCACGTAGAAATGTAACTTATATTTTGCAATTTAAAACACTTATTATTATTGTTGTTCTTATTATTATAATAATTATTTTAAAGGCACTGGAAATAATTCCTGTCTTCTTAAATTTTGCACCATATCTTTGAGGAGAAGTTGACAGTACTGAAGTGACACGTGTGGTTCACTGTGCTAAAGTGACACGTGTGGTTCACTGTGTTGAAGTGACACGTGTGGTTCACTGTGCTGAAGTGACACGTGTGGTTCACTGTGCTGAAGTGACACGTGTGGCTGACTGTGCTGAAGTGACACGTGTGGCTGACAGTACTTAAATGACACGTGTGGTTGACTGTGCTGAAGTGACGCGTGTGGCTGACTGTGCTGAAGTGACATGTGTAGCTGACAGTACTGAAGTGACACGTGTGGCTGACAGTGCTGAAGTGACGCGTGTGCTTGACTGCGGTGAAGTGACACGTGTGTCTGACAGTGCTGAAGTGACATTTGTGGTAAACCGTGCTGATCTGACCATTGTGGTTGACAGTACACTGGTATAATAAGTGTACGCTCCAAAATCTGAAAGTTCTGAAGAAGATGTACAACTATTTTATAATGACATAGAGACAGCCCTAAAGCACACAAAGTCACATGAAGTTACCATAGTCATGGGAGATTTTAATGCCAAAGTTGGTAAAGGAAGAACTTCAGACATCGTTGGTGACTATGGACTGGGGGAGAGAAATGACAGAGGTAGTAAATTAATTGAATGGGCAAGAATGCATAGCGTGGTTGTAGGAAACACCTGGTTTAAACAACATCCTCGAAGATTGGCAACGTGGTGCAGCCCAGACAAAAAGACTTTTAACCAGATAGACTACATATTAATCAACAAACGATTCCGCAATGCATTACTGACAACAAAAACCATGCCAGGAGCTGACTGCAATAGTGACCATGACCCACTCTGTGGAAAAATTAGAATAAAACTAAAGAAAGCAGGCAGAAAAGTGAGAAACATCAAACTGAATACAGAACTTCTTAAAAATGACAAAGAACTGTGAGAACAATACAAAGTTATTATAACAAATAGATACAACGCAATAGCAAAGATAAGTAGTATAGATGAACAATGGGCAATATTAAGAGATTCTATCCACCAAACTGTTAAGGAGATAATACCACCAAAAAACAAGAAGCCTCTAAAAATAAATGGATGACAGACGACATCTTAGGACTGATGGACAAGAAGAGGAGGAGTAAAAATAACGGAAAAAAAAGAAAAAAAGAAAAAAACAATATAGCAAGATAAATAAAGAAATAAGACGCAAATACAGAGAAACAAAAGAAGTGTGGTTAAATGAACAGTGCAGACAGATAGAGGACTCTCATAATAAAGACAACAAAAACATGCACAAACAAATTAGTGAACTCACAGGCAGGAAAACAAAATATACCACAGGATGCCTGAAATCAAAAGAAGGTAAAATGTTAATGGGAAAAGAAGACATTGTGGACAGGTGGACAGAGTATATCGGTGAGCTATATGGAGGAGAAAGACCAGAATTAACACCAGATACTGAAAACTGTGATGGACCACCAATACTTGAAGATGAAATCATAGATGCCATCAAACACATGAAGAAAGGAAAAGCGACTGGACCTGATAATATAACAATAGAAGAAATAGAGGCACTAGAGGAGACAGGAATAAAAATAATAACCAAGTTACTGAATGACATTTACAATAGTGGTTATATGCCCAGTGACTAGCTTAAATCCACGTTTATATCAGCCTCTCATGTCACATGACGAAGCTACTTCTGAGAATAATTATGAGAAGAACAAGGAAAACGATAAAAATGGAAATAGCAGATGAACAGTTTGGATTTGTTGAAGGAAAGGGAACACACAATGCCATTTATGCTTTACGAACACTAACAGAGAGAGCTTTAGAAGTACAGAAAGACCTCTACTTATGCTTCATTTTACACCAAGGCATTCGACAAGGTGAAACATAATGAAATTATTAAAATGCTTGAAGACATCAATATAGACGGCAAAGACCTGAGGATTGTAAAATATCTATACTGGCAGCAAGAAGCAGCAATTCGAGTTGAAAATAGAACTGGAAAATATCAACCTATAAAACAAGGGGTGCGACAAGGATGTGTACTATCTCCAGACCTTTTTTCTCTGTACAGCGAGAATATTCTAAGAACGATCATCACAGAACCAGGCATAAAAATTGGAGGATACAATATTAGCAACCTTCGGTATGCTGTCGACACAGTACTGATAGCTGAGAACCAACAAGACCTGCAAAATCTCTTGGATAAAGTCACCAAACAAAGTGAAGAGAAAGGCCTTACTTTGAACATCAAAAAGACAGAGACTATAGTTATATCGAAGAAACAGAATCCACCAGTATGCAGTATACAACTTAACGGAATTATTCTAAAGCAGGTGTAGAAATTCAAATACTTTGGAGCAGTAATAACCTCAGATGGGAAATTCAGAACAGAAATTAGTAACAGAATAGGCCAAGCAAAGACTGCATTTCAGAGAATGAGAAACATATTAGCTAACACATCTTTATCAATGAATGTTAGAAAACGAGTCCTAAAATGCTATATTGAACCTATCTTGTTATATGGAAGTGAATCATGGACAATAGGCAAGTCTGCACAAAAATCATTGGAAGCAGCAGAAATGTGGTTTATTAGAGAATGTTGCGAATCCCCTGGACAGCAAAAATAACTAATGAAGAATGTATGCGAAGAGCTGGAGAGACAAAAAATCGTGTCAAAAAGATAAGAGAGAGACAATGTACTTTCATAGGACATGCAATGAGAAGAGTTGAAAATATTATAACAACAGCAAAAATAGAAGGAAGAAGATCAAGAGGAAGACCAAGAGAAATGATACTGGACAGTCTGACGGGATGGTGTGAGAGGAGATCACCAACTGAGCTGATGGCCTGCATGAAGGATCGTGTACTCTGGAGAAGCATAATAGCCAACGCCAGTCGGCACGGCACATGATGATGATGATGATGGTTGCAAGTGTTGAAGTGATCCTTGTGGCTGACAGTGCTGAAGTATCCTTGTGGCTGACAGTTCTGAAGTGACCCTTATGGCTGACAATGCTGAAGTGACACCTGTGGCCGACAGTGCTGAAGTGACCCTTGTGGCTGACAGTTCTGAAGTGACCCTTATGGCTGACAATGCTGAAGTGACACCTGTGGCTGACAGTGCTGAAGTGACCCTTGTGGCTGACAGTGCTGAAGTGACCCTTGCGGTTGACAGTGCTGAAGTGACCCTTGTGGCTGACAGTGCTGAAGTGACCCTTGTGGCTGACAGTTCTGAAGTGACCCTTGTGGCTGACAGTGCTGAAGTGACCCTTGTGGCTGACAGTGCTGAAGTGACCCTTGTGGCTGACAGTGCTGAAGTGACCCTTGTGGTTGACAGTGCCGAAGTGACCCTTATGGCTGACAGTGCTGAAGTGACCCTTGTGGCTGACAGTGCTGAAGTGACCCTTGTGGCTGACAATGCTGAAGTGACACCTGTGGCTGACAGTGCTGAATGACCCTTGTGGCTGACAATGCTGAAGTGACACCTGTGGCTGACAGTGCTGAAGTGACCCTTATGGCTGACAGTGCTGAAGTGACCCTTGTGGCTGACAGTGCTGAAGACACCTGTGGCTAACAGTGCTGAAGTGACACCTGTGGCTGTGAAGAGCGGTAGTACTCTCAGTAACACAAAGATGAGTCCATTCTTGCCAAAGTTAATGGGGCTCCTTGCTTCACAAAAGTGGTCTCCATAAGCAAAACAGCGTGACCTACTCACTATCCAGCTCAGTGAATATGCATCAGTATCATGACTACATGAGTTCTGGCAAAGTTAAGTAACAGTACTGGGGGTATTGTAGATAAATTGTCCGCATGTCCGGAGAGTTCTGATGCTAAATTAGCCTGATACTAAACTGGCCTGATACTAAACTGGCCTGATAAACTGGCCTGATACTAAACTGGCCTGATACTAAACTGGCCTGATGCTAAACTGGCCTGATGCTAAACTGGCCTGATACTAAACTGGCCTGATGCTAAACTGGCCTGATGCTAAACTGGCCTGATACTAAACTGGCGTGATGCTAAACTGGTCTGATACTAAACTGGCCTGATACTAAACTGACCGGATATTAAACTGGCCTGATACTAAACTGGCCTGATACTAAACTGGCCTGATACTAAACTGACCTGATACTAAACTGACCTGATACTAAACTGGCCTTATGCTAAACTGGCCTGATACTAAACTGGCCTGATACTAAACTGACCTGATACTAAACTGGCCTGATACTAAACTGAACTGATACTAAACTGGCCTGATACTAAACTGACCTGATACTAAACTGACCTGATACTAAACTGACCTGATACTAAACTGACCTGACACTAAACTGACCTGATACTAAACTGACCTGATACTAAACTGGCCTGATACTAAACTGACCTGATGCTAAACTGGCCTGATACTAAACTGACCTGATACTAAACTGACCTGATACTAAACTGGCCTGATACTAAACTGACCTGATGCTAAACTGACCTGATACTAAACTGACCTGATACTAAACTGACCTGATACTAAACTGGCCTAAAGTGCGACTAACTGGTTTTACGGAGAATTTTTCTAGCTAGGAAGACCAGAATAAGAAGAAGATGAGGATGAGGATGAGGAGGAAGAGAAGAAGAAGAACTAGACAATGATAATGATGATAATGACAAAGAAGAAGAAGACAAAAAAAAGAAAAAAGAAGAAGAAGAAGAAAGAATGCAAAGAATGCGGCGAAGAAGAAGAAAAAGAAGAAGAAGACGAAGAAGAAGATGACGATGAAGGAAGAAGAAGAAAGATTCACATGATCCTCAACTTCTTCTACCTCTTCTTTGCATTCTTCATTACAGCTGAGGACGCGTGTTTCGACACGGGCCTGGCACAATCTCCACTCCTCGCCCAGCTATAGCCGGGGCCAATATTTACAGCCAGAGGAAATGAAGGTCGAGAGCGCGAGAGAATTAGTTTCAATAAGGGTCATGGAGAAGAGGAGCTCGTTCTGTCTTCAGGTTATTCGCTTCTTGAAGCGACAGAAGAGGCAAGCGGACGAACAAGAGAGGATAGACAGATGAAAAATGACGATTGAGCAAAACTTGGGCGAAAGATAATTAAAATGGAAGGCTTAGCTTGGTCCAGATTTTGGACTTCTGATTAATAATACTCGAAGCGCTGAAGTTAGAAAACGGTTGGAGAGAGAGAGAGAGAGAGAGAGCGGGGAGGAGGAAACCAGAGAGGAGGAGGGGGGATTAAGGGAAGGAGGAATAAAATGTCAATATAGAAAGTTTCTAAGTTCAGCTGGGTCCTGAGGGAGTTTGACGTCCTCAAACACTTGGCATCCCGCGCTCATTTTGTCTGGGTTGTCGTCAGGCCAGCCAGGGCGCCCGAGGTCCTCGGGTGAGGCTTGATTGGGGCCGTGTGTTGACATGACAGACCCCTTCAAGCCCCGCGATCAACTTAATTAACACGCTCAATTTCTTAGCGACAGCACCAATACCCAGGCCTTCGTCACAACTGTCAGCGTCTTAAGTGTCCAACCACCCCGCCGTCTGCTTAGACCAGCACCCGGATATGGTGTTTTGCACCTTGCAAATTTCGTCTTGACGTTTCGAGTGCATAGATATTAAACTTAAAGAAACACCAGGGAAAAGAAGATTGCGGGGAAAAAAAGACGCAGGTCACGTGGTGAATGAAGAATATATTGTCTGGTTATTTTGCCAGACAAAGATTAAAGCAGAAAAATCAGTTTATATACATTTTTTTTATTTAAAACTATAAGGAATCGGCGATGTCATTTGTTAGAAACGTGATCAGAAAGTAGAAGAAAAATGAATAAACGGAAAGTTAGATGAACGCCACCGGTAGAAATATTGAATGTCGAGGAAATGTCCTTCACGCATACAGATCACAGCAAGCAGAAGTCATAGTGCAGCAACCACAAGTTGGTTTGATGTAGTTTACTTCTTCCCCTTGTCAGCCTAGATAACAGGGAAAGATGCCCCCCTTGGTAGCCATGATGGTGGTGGAGTCTGCTTAAGAAGTATTGCATACACACCATGCTTTCTTTTTTAAATATCCACCCAGAGACTGACAAAAATAGCTGATATATCTCCGATTCTCCTTCCACCTGCATTTGTTGTTTCCCTTGCTTCTGTTTCTGTAGCAGGCTGATAGTTTTTTTTATTTTTTTTAACCAGATAGGGTTGCTGGGCCTATGTCGAACCCTCCTTAGTCGCCTTTTACGATCATGCGTGGTAGGGTACAGTGGTCCTATTCTTTGCAGATCCCAGGTACCACACGGGGGATAATAATAATACACAATAACATCTTGTTGGCAGAAATGCAGATGAAGCTACTGACAGCAATTATTGAGGAAAGACGCTGGCGATGGTTGGGACATGTGCTCCAAATGACTGACAACTCGCTACCAAAAATAGCACTAAGATGGACACCACAGGGGAACAGAAGTAAGGGTAGACCAAAAGAGACATGGAGAAGAACAACAGAGAGGATGTTGAGCAATAGAGGGCTCACCTGGGCAAGAGCAGAAAAAAAGGAAAAGGACAGGCATTTGTGGAAAACCCTTGCGGAAGCCCCAATGTGCCCTGGGCACTTAAGGTTCAGAGAGAGAGAGAGAGAGAGAGAGAGAGAGAGAGAGAGATACCTCCGATCCCAAACCAGACAAGAAGCTGTATCTCAACATCTCCACCGCATCGGCCATAACGAACATTATGCTCGCAGCAACAGAGAGACTGAAGAAGAAGAAGAAGAAGAAGAAGAAGAGGAGAAGAAGAAGAAGAAGAACAAGAAGAAGAAGAGAAGAAGAAGAAGAAGAAGAAGAAGAAGAAGGTTTTCTTACCACTGTTAGTTATTCCACTTTGTTTGGGTTTTCCTGATTGCTTCGTCAAATTCTGATAACTCCAAAGTTCTATCCCACACAAACCTTGATAAATTGCTTCGTTCTCCACTACCACTGGATGTGACAGAAATAAAGCGACAAAATATAAGCCCAGTCCATTTATTTATAATTTGAAAATAAATATTGCCTTTCTGTAGATTATATTTTAGTTCGGTACAAACGTTTACGGCATTCTTTATTTTACTTCTGCGTACTGCTGAGTTTTCTATCTCTTTCGTGTATGCCACTGAGTTTTCTATCTCTCTCGTGTATGCTACTGAGTTCTCTATCTCTTTCGTGTATGCCACTGAGTTCTCTAACTCTCTCGTGTATGCACTGAGTTCTCTATCTCTCTCGTATATACCACTGAGTTTTATATCTCTCTCGTTTATACCACTGAGTTTTCCATCTTTCTCATGAATGGCACTGAGTTTTTCATCTTTCTCATGTATACCACTGAGTTTTCCATATTTCTCTTGCATATCACTTTTTTTCCACATCTCTTTCGTGTATATCTCTGATTTATCTATATTTTTGTTTATGTCATCGATTTTCACATTTTTCTCGTGTATATCATTGATGTTCACAGGATCTGCATCAGATTCTTACCTCGAGACCTCGCCCAGAAAAAAGATTCCACTGTACACCCAGAGTGTGCACACCGACAGACATCACCAAGCACCAACAGAAATCGCAGAAAACACTAAGCAACAACAGAAATCACCAAAGAAACGACAGAAATCACAGAAATCACTAAACAGCAACAGAAGTGATAGAAATCACTAAGCAACAGTAGAAACCACATAAATCACCAACCAACAACAAAAATGACAGAAAACACCAATCAACAACAGAAATCACAGAAATCACCAACCAACAACAAAAATGACCGAAACCACTAAGTAATAACAGAAAAGACAGAAATCACTAACCAGCAACAAAAATGACAGAAATCACAAAAAAGAGCAGAAATGATAGAAAACACCAATCAACAACAGAAATCACAGAAATCACCAACCAACAACACAAACGACAGAAATCACTAAGCAACAACGGAAATGACAGAAATCACCAGCTAAAAAGACATGTGACAGAAATCACTAAGCAACGACAGAAATCACCAAGCGCCAACAGAAACGACAGAAATCACCAAGCAACAACAGAAATGACAGAAATCACTAATAAACGACAGAAATGACAGAAATTACCAACCAGCAACAGAAATGACAGAAAACACCAAGAGCCAACAAACTGACAGAAAGCACTAAATAAAAACAGGAAATGCCATTCAGCACCAAGCAACAGCAAATATCACACACACACACACACACACACACACACACACAATCAGACATTTTAAAGAAAACATGGACATTGTCTGACGTTACTATGTTCCTCAGCTCACAACATTGGACAGCAAAGGTCCAGGTTCGTATCCTGACCAAAACGGCCAGACTTCCGTGGAGATGATCTCCTCCCATCCTCAACATAATAAATCTCCATTAGACATCCTTATCTCACCTTCTCACTCTCGTCGCTCTCCTTATTAGTTCCTTTATTTGGCGTCGTCGACAAGGACTGTGAGGCCAATCTGTTGGATCTTACCGCCTGCCCCCGTCTTTATCTCCCAGATTCTTCTACGTGTGTGCTTTTCCACACAAACGCCACGTTTATCGCTCGACCTTCGCCCTCTAACCTTTCCTCCGCTGGGGTCATGAGCGGCCGGCAAGCAGGGACAACAGCTTCCGGGGTCGCAAGTGTCTGAAACGCAGGTCCTGGACAGTTGTGGCGCGTGCGCATGCTTGACGCGCGAATGGGTTTCTGCTGCGGACACACGTGATCGCGCACGGCCAATTTCTGAAGTTTAGGTAGCAGGGAAAATCAGGTGGAAAATGAGTTTCAATTTTAGCATCAAATGCGGCCCACGACGGGCTGAATTGAGGAAGATAATAGTAGAAAGGGAAGCCCATGCTACCAGACACAATCTACCCAGGTGATCGGCAATGACACTGGACGCATGTGACACATTTTTTGTCACGTGGATTTTCGTCTCGGAATAAGAATCCATTTTGGCACTCGGCCATTAGTACCTCCTATTTTAGTCATTCACAGGTCACGTGACTTGTCACAACGACATCAAAACATCACTGGCCAAATAATGGGCTTTTTTTTTGTTGTCTTTTTTCTTTAATCAGAGAATCCTGAAGATTGCTAGTTAAAGATTAAGTGCTATTAAAATAGAAGGAGAGAAAGTGAGAGAGAGAGAGAGAAAGAGAGAGAGAGAGGAGGTGTACTTGTACTTGTACTATCTCCCTGTAACTGCGAGCTGTTGTTCTTTGCAGCCGATGCTGTAGAGATGTTGAGGCACAGCATCGTATCGGCTTGGGAGCGGGTTATGGCAGGTACTTTTTCAGTCCCGGAGTACAGCTAAAAAGCAGGAGGTGTGCAAAAAGAGAAGAGAAGACAGAGAGAGAGAGAGAGAAGAGAGATAGAGAAATGAGAAAGAAAAGACGTAGAAAGAGAGAAAACAAGAGAAAGAAAGAAAGAGAAAGAGAGAGAAAAAGATAATGAGAAAAGAAAGTGAGAGACAAAACAGAGAAAGAGAGAGAGAGAAAGAAAGAGAGAGGTAGAAGGAGAGAACGTGAGAGAGAAAAAGAGAAGTAGAGAGAGAAAGAAAGAGAGAACGAGAGAAGATGAGAGAGAACAGAGAGAAAATGAGAGAGAGAAAGAAAGAGAGAAGGAGAGAGACAAAGAAAGAGAGAGAGAAGGAGAGAACGTCAGAGAGAAAAGAGAGAGTGAGAGAGAGTGTGAGAAGGAAAAGAAGAAGAGATGGGAAAGAGTGCGAATTTAAAAACAAACATAAAGAGTCGAATTCCCCTAGTTGTTAAAGTATTACTATGACTTAAGATTCTAAAGCACGACATAATTAGGTCACTGACTTACCCATAATCCTTAAGAGAATGATTATATATATATATATATATATATATATATATATATATATATATATATATAATTCGAACATATCAGAAAGATTATGTGAGAGAACAGAACATCAAAGCCTGGACTAGCGAGATTTCTTCTTATAAAGAGGTACTTGACTGATTTCGAAAAGGGAGAAGCTGTCTCGACCAGATCTTTACTCTCAGAATAATACTTGAAGAACATATTGAAAAGCAGAAACAATTAATACTGAACTTCATAACTTTAAAAAGGCATTTAATAGCATACACAGAAATTCATTATGGAGAATTTTAAGTCTATATGGAATACCATCTAAATTGTCAACATCATTAAGGACTTATACAATGGATATGTTTGTGTAGTCAAAACAGAAGATGGGGTGAGTGAATGGTTCCAGATTGAAACAGGTGTGAAACAAGGATGTATACTGTCTCCTTTACTTTTTGAAATTACAACAGACTTCATAATGAAAAAATGCTGCACAGGTAACACAGGTATTGACTAGGTACATGGAACCCAACTAGAAGATCTTGATTTTGCTGATGACATAACTCTTATCAGTAGCAATAAAGTAGCAATTCTATGCAAGAAAAAACAAACAAATAACCAGTCTTCACTGGCTAGCAAAATAGGACTTGAAATTAACAAGGACAAAACAAAAATAATGAAAATTCCCATTAATCAAAATGGAAAAAATACACGTAGAAGGGACAGATATTGAAGAAGTCAATCAATTTGTATAGTTTGGCAGCTACAAATACCAGGATAGTGACAGCAGAAAGGAAGTTAGAATTAGAATTGCAAAAGCAGCATCAATCTTCAAGAATCATGAGAACATATGGAATTCAAAAGTTATAAGCACAAAAACCAAGTTAAGATTATTCAGTTCAAATGTAATATCCACCCTCATTTATGCATGTGAAAGCTGGAAAACACCTAAAGAAATCGATAAGAAATTAGACTCTTTTGAAAACAAATGCCTAAGGAAAATACTCGGCATCAAGTGAAACGAATTCAAGAACAATGCAGAGATAAGACAGATGACTGAACAACAACCAGTCTCATGGGTGAGCAGGAAAAGGAGATGGACATATGTTGGTCACGTGATGAGAAGAAATGATCAGAGAATCCCAAAACAAGCTATCAAGTGGAACATAACAGGCCGAAGAAAAAGAGGCAGACAGCGTGAAACTCTGAAGAGGACATTGTTAAGAGAGGCCAAATTAACAGGCATAAAATCCCCTGATGAGATTGAAAGACTCGCCTAAGACAGGAAAAATTGGCGAACTACCTTGCGAGCCCTATGTGACGTTTAACGGCACGGGAAGGATATAAGATATAAGATAAGATAACAGATGGATGGAATGAGAGAGCAGCCGACAGATAATGTTGGTTATGGTCACATTTCTATGATAGCTGCATTCTGTCGCCTTACTTATTTAATTTGCATACTGAAAATATACTGAGGAATGTTAGACAAGATGTCAGTCATTTGCATGTCAATTGCGGAACTTTGCCTCCCTAACAGCTCTCTTGTAGGCCTCACAGTTATAAGCAACATGGTCTGCTGCTGATGCACCCATTTGCAGATCAAGAACGATGTCTTGCAGACATCTTCGCCTTGGTCTTCCTCTTTTTCTCATTATGTACAATTCCAAGACTGTCTTCTCTAAATTATTATGATGTTTAATATGTCCACAATATTTAAGTTTTCTCTGTTTAAATCTTCTTTCCTAGCCAGCCTATTGTATTGCTGGGCTAGGGGCTGTATTCTTGGTGGGTCACAGAAGCGGGATTGTGTCACACCGTGGTTTTCGTTGCACCAGTTTAATCTAGAGTTGTACTTTCTCACCGGAAAACCTCGGCGTGTTTTGGATATCAATATGTCCTCGCCGGGTGAGAGGTGGTTTCCCATCCAGCCTAGAGTTGCACTTTCTCAATGGAAAACCTCGACGTGTTTTGGATATCAATATATCCCCGCCGAGTGAGAGTACGTTGCCCATCTAGTCCAGCGTTCAACTTTCTCACCGGAAAACCTCAGCGTGATTAGGATACGCATATATCCCCGCCAGGTGAGAGGTGGTTGCCTGTCTAGACTGTGCTGGTCCAGTGTCTCCGACTTCAGCATTTATTTCAGCCGCTACCTTTCCTAGTTGTGACCAGGACGGAGCTTTTGTCCAGGAGGACGAATCCTCGCCTGTAGTAAATTTCGCCCCTGGGTTAAGCCGGTTTAAGCCTATTATCCCATTATGGGCGTGCTTAGGAAGTGACCGACCTCTAGAGCAGAGATACCGTGACATGAGTAGCCATCAGGTTTCACCTCTGGATTAAGCCGGTTTGGGCATTGTTCACCAGTATGGGTGTATATCGGACGTGGTCTAGCCGCGAGACTACTGTACATATCGATTAAACTTCAATTTATCCCTTCATCACCTTTTTTTCACAGCGGCGCGGCCCGTCAACCCTAATCGCATTTTCACATTTTCTTCATTGGCCGGGAATCTCGCCAGCAATGTCTTTTTTTAACCCATGGGTTAAGCCGGTTTAGGCATTCTGCCCCCAGTATGGGTGTATATAGGATGCGGCCGGCCTCTAGAGCAGAGGTGCCGTGATTTGAGTAGTCCTGACCTCGAGACTACTGGTTTCTTCACTTAATCCTTTCCTTCACCTTTTCCACGACGGCACTGCGCGGCAACCCTGATCACATTTTTCTTCATTGACAGGGAGGAGTTTCACCCCACGCACGGCAGCTGAAGAATCTCGCCAGCATCTGGTTTTAAATCAGAGTTTTCCTTTTCCTAGATGAGCTACCAACCAAGACTCTCATCTCCCCTAAACGTCTGGTTTTCAGGCGCCAGATATTCGCCATCGCCCCTTCTCCTGTCAATTTGAACAGTTCCGCCACAGTTCAGCATGTCACAAAGAGTCACTAGAAAACTCACGGGACAAAGGTGGAAAGAATGACAAATATACAAGTTTGCTGTAAACAAATGTATGTGTGTATGTGTGTGTGTGTTATATTTTGTAGCAATGTAACCAGGATGTGTATTCTGACGATCTGTAAAAGTTTTCTCACTTTTGTTTCTCCACAGAATAATTTTCTTTCCTTTTCCTGCCTTTTCCCCTTCTTTTCTTATGAACTGCCCTGACAGAACGCCTGCTTCAGTGAGTGAGGTGTTCAGACTATCAGCGATTTTATAAGAAATGTAAAATAAAGAATACTAGAAAACCACCCAAACTATAAAAAACAGCTTAATTCTTTCCAGACTAAATGCTTACGAAAAATTAGAAGACTATTTTGGCCCTCCCTACCACCACCCTATTTTCTTCTCTGCCAACATATTAGTCTTGTCCTATTCACCTGTTTCACATTTTCTCCCTGCAGGTGTTTATGTTCTTCATTCATTATCTCTCCGCGTCCCCTTTTCCCTCCCCTCTTCCCCCCCCCCCGACACCTCTAGCGGCCATCATGTTTCTATTGCTTTCCCCCCACCCCTTTCTCCCACTTGTTCTCCGCTCTCTCCACCTCTTCTTTACGATTGGCTCTATCGGGCATCTTTTGTTTGGAGGCAGCGTGGTCTTTCCTTCTCCCTTCTACTACACACATTTCTGTTTCCTACTTGGAGGAAGACACATTCAGATAGGTTCTTCGTGTTTTTGTTTCGTTGTGTATGTATCCTCGAATAAGGCTCACGCCGAAATATCGGATGTTGTATGTTTTTCATTTGTACATTCTCATACTTTCTATTCGTTTTTTTCTCACCTTACTCACTCCCTCCCTCACTTTGTAAAACTGCACCATACACCTCTATCTACCTTATTTATTTTGGCCAAACACCATAAGAAATATCATCTTGTTGGGAGAAATACAGATGAAGTCACTGACAGCAATTATTCAGGAAAGACGCTGGCGATGGTTGGGACATGTGCTCTGAATGACTGACAACTCACTACCAAAAATAGCACAAAGATGGGCACCACAGGGGAACAGAAGTAAGGGTAGACCAAAAGAGACATGGAGAAGAACAACAGAAAGGATGTTGAGCAATAGAGGGCTCACCTGGGCAAGAGCAGAAAAAAAGGCGAAGGGCAGGCATTTGTGGAAAACCCTTGCGGAAGAGCCATGTGCCTTGGTCACTTAACGTTCAGAGAGAGAGAGAGAGAGAGAGAATAAAATAAATTATAGATATTTGAAAAGACGTTTTCACAAGACAGATTCTAAATCCACTTGGTTAGATTTTTATGTTAATTGTTAGGATTTATGTCCATGTTTGAGATTGTTATGTCCAGTGATAAGGTTTTGATACATCATTGTTAGGTCATCATCATCATCATCATCATCATCATTATCATCATCATCATCATCATCATCATCGCCTTTCACTCCCTTGAGAGCATAGACCACGGATAAAGGCTCTCCAGTCACCCCTGTTCTTGGAATTATTCTCTACTTCCTTCCATGTGTATCCCTTGTCTCTGTGCGCTGTCATAACTTCTCTTCTCCAAGTAAGTCCAGGTCTTCCTCGTTTTCTATTTTCTTGAGGATTCCATGTCAGTGCCTGTCTTGCTATGTTGTTGTGGGGTATCCTCAGGGCTTCCTCTTAGAATTATGTCCCAGAGTTAGGTTATTAGGTTCCGTGGTTAATGTAGTATGTCCTGTAGTTGTGTTTTATGTCCTAGGGTTAATGTAGTATGTCCTGTAGTTTTGTTTTTATGTCCTACGGACTCGCAGGACTGCGCATTTCCGTAAAGCCCGTACCTGACCAGTGGGGTTGCCAGTCAAACTGGTAACTACTTGCTTTATTATCTACTCCCTACACTAGGGTTAATGCAGTATGTCCTGTAGTTGTGTTTTATGTCCTAGGGTTAATGCAGTATGTCCTGTAGTTGTGTTTTATGTCCTAGGGTTAATGCAGTATGTCCTGTAGTTGTGTTTTATGTCCTAGGGTTAATGCAGTATGTCCTGTAGTTGTGTTTTATGTCCTAGGGTTAATGCAGTATGTCCTGTAGTTGTGTTTTATGTCCTAGGGTTAATGCAGTATGTCCTGTAGTTGTGTTTTATGTCCTAGGGTTAATGCAGTATGTCCTGTAGTTGTGTTTTATGTCCTAGGGTTAATGCAGTATGTCCTGTAGTTGTGTTTTATGTCCTAGGGTTAATGTAGTATGTCCTGTAGTTGTGTTTTATGTCCTAAATTTAATGTAGTATGCTCTGTAGTTCTGTTTTTATGTCCTAGGGTTAATGTAGTATGTTCTGTATTGGGGTTTTTAATGTCATAGGGTTAGATTAATACGTCTTTTGCGTAAGTTATTATGTCCTGTACTTAGGCTTTTAGTACTATATGATTGAGCTTAAATTCTACATGGCTATGCTTTATGCTTTAGGCTCTGTTGAGAAGGGCAACCTTAGTGACTGTAACAACTGGAGAGGAGTAACCTTAATATCAGTTGTGTCAAAAGTATTTTGCAAGGTCATTTTGAATAGACTCAAAGATATAGTGGATACTGCAATGAGAGAAGAACAAGCAGGATTTCGAAAAGGGAGAAGCTGTCTCGACCAGATCTTTACTCTCAGAATAATACTTGAAGAACATATTGAAAAGCAGAAACCATTAATACTGAATTTCATAGATTTTAAGAAGGCATTTGATAGCATACACAGAGATTCATTATGGAGAATTTTATGTCTATATGGAATACCATCTAAAATTGTCAACATCATTAAGGACTTATACAATGGATATGGTTGTGCAGTCAAGACAGAAGAAGGGATGAGTGAATGGTTCCAGATTGAAACAGGCGTGAAACAAGGATGTATACTGTCTCCTTTACTTTTTGGGATTACAATAGACTTCATAATGAAAAAATGCTGCACAGGTAACACAGGTATTGACTGGGTACATGGGACCCAACTAGAAGATCTTGATTTTGCTGATGACATAACTCTTATCAGTAATAATGTGAATTCCATGCAAGAAAAAACAGATAGCCTATCTTCACTGGCTAGCAAAATAGGACTTGAAATTAACAAGGACAAAACAAAAATAATGAAAATTCCTATCAATCAAAATGGAAAAATACACATAGAAGGGACAGATATTGAAGAAGTCAATCAATTTGCATACCTTGGCAGCTACATAGACCAGGATGGTGACACTAGAAAGGAAGTTAGGATCAGAATTGCAAAAGCAGCATCAATCTTCAAGAATCTTGAGAACATATGGAATTCAAAAGTTATAAGCACAAAAACCAAGTTAAGACTATTCAATTCAAATGTAATATCCACCCTCATTTATGCATGCGAAAGCTGGAAAACAACTAAAGAAATAGAAAAGAAATTAGACTCTTTTGAAAACAAATGCCTGAGGAAAATACTCGGCATCAAGTGGAATGAATTCAAGAACAATGCAGAGATAAGACAGATGACTGAACAACAACCAGTCTCACGGGTGATCAGGAAAAGGAGATGGACATATGTTGGCCACTTGATGAGAAGAAATGAGCAGAGAATCCCAAAACAAGCTATCAAGTGGAACACAACAGGCCGAAGAAAAAGGGGCAGACCGCGTGAAACTCTGAAGAGAACATTATTAAGAGAGGCCAAGTTAACAGGCATAAAATCCTTTGATGAGATTGAAAGACTCGCCGAAGACAGGAAAAATTGGCGAACTACTTTGCGAGCCCTATGTGACGTCTAACGGCACGGGAAGGATATAAGATATAAGAGATAAGATGCTTTATGATTATATGATCTTTGACTACTATAATCTTCAACCTGCCTACCTTGTGACTGACGGTATCTTATGTCGTTGGATAAGGCGAAACTTGTTAGAATCTTCTTCTTCTTTCATACTTGTTAGAATCTTCTTCTTCTTCTTCTGACATATTTGCTATAACCTTGGTCTTTTTCTTATGCACTTGTTAGAATCTTCTTCTTATGCACTTGTTAGAATCTTCTTCTTATGCACTTGTTAGAATCTTCTTCTTATGCACTTGTTAGAATCTTCTTCTTATGCACTTGTTAGAATCTTCTTCTTATGCACTTGTTAGAATCTTCTTCTTATGCACTTGTTAGAATCTTCTTCTTATGCACTTGTTAGAATCTTCTTCTTATGCACTTGTTAGAATCTTCTTCTTATGCACTTGTTCAAAAAATCTTCTTTTTCTTCTGCTTATGAACTTGTTAGAACCTTCTTCTTCTTCTTTTTTACGCACTTGTTGGAATCTTCTTCTTCTTCTCCTTACGCACTTGTTGGAATCTTCTTCTTCTTCTTCTTCTACTTCTTCTCCTTACGCACTTGTTGGAATCTTCTTCTTCTTCTTCTCCTTACGCACTTGTTGGAATCTTCTTCTTCTTCTTCTTCTACTTCTTCTCCTTACGCACTTGTTGGAATCTTCTTCTTCTTCTTCTTCTACTTCTTCTCCTTACGCACTTGTTGGAATCTTCTTCTTCTTCTTCTTCTTCTTCTTCTTCTTCTTCTCCTTACGCACTTGTTGGAATCTTATTCTTCTTCTTCTTCTTCTTCTCCTTACGCACTTGTTGGAATCTTCTTCTTCTTCTTCTTCTTCTCCTTACGCACTTGTTGGAATCTTCTTCTTCTTCTTCTTCTTCTTCTTCTTCTTCTCCTTACGCACTTGTTGGAATCTTATTCTTCTTCTTCTTCTTCTCCTTACGCACTTGTTGGAATCTTATTCTTCTTCTTCTTCTTCTCCTTACGCACTTGTTGGAATCTTATTCTTCTTCTTCTTCTACTTCTTCTCCTTACGCACTTGTTGGAATCTTCTTCTTCTTCTTCTTCTTCTCCTTACGCACTTGTTGGAATCTTATTCTTCTTCTTCTTCTTCTTCTTCTTCTCCTTACGCACTTGTTGGAATCTTCTTCTTCTTCTTCTCCTTACGCACTTGTTGGAATCTTATTCTTCTTCTTCTTCTTCTTCTTCTCCTTACGCACTTGTTGGAATCTTCTTCTTCTTCTTCTTCTTCTTCTTCTTCTCCTTACGCACTTGTTGGAATCTTCTTCTTCTTCTTCTCGTGTACTTATTAGAATCTTCTTCTTCTTCTTACGCAATTGTTAGGACTTTCTTCTTCTTCTTCTTCTTCTTCTGCACTTGTTAGAATCATCGATGACTTCTGAATAGAAAGTGATACCATAACCAGCCCACCCATCCAACCACATGTCATGCCCTGGTCGCCTGGCTTACCTGAACTTCAGCAGCCGTCACCAGAACCAGACTTCTGAAAAAGCTCCACTCATCATCCGGAGAACTGCTATTGTTTGACAGACAAATGAAGCAAACACTTTGTTTCAAGGAGCCCAGTAGGGAAGATAGGGCCATCTGTGTGTTCTCTGGCTCATCTGTATAAAACCTGTCACAAGAAAATTGGCTCACCTGTATAAAGGCTGTCACAAGAAACTTGGCTCACTTAAATCAGTTCCAGGTCAGGCACGTGATTTAAATTAAACACGTGATTGATCTATCTATCTATCTATCTATCTATCTATCTATCTATCTATCTATCTATCTATCTATCTATCTATCTATCTATCTATCTATCTATCTATCTATCTATCTATCTATCTATCTATCTCAAAGCATTTTGCATGATGTATGGGCACGAAGTGATGGTAACTTCACATCTCTGGGTCACTACATCACTTTAGGCAAGGATGCCTCGCTGTCTTTGCTTTCCTAGGGAAACCCCAGGTTTTAGGCTGGGTTGACCCCGATACCGGTCGATCTGAAACAAATTCCGCCCGAGTTCGAAATCGACCCAGGGCCCTTCTGATCGGCAGGCGAGCGCATTAACCACTACACCATTGCGGCACCATGGACTATTCTGTACGCTTAGAAAGGAACAATCATAATATTGTTTGAACATCTTGAATAAGCGTTACTTTGATTAGGTAGTCAGCGTACATGTTACTTTGTTCATGTGTTTCAGTATAACTATTCTATTGGCTGGCAGGCTGGCTGGCCGAATGGTTAGTCGCTAGGTCTACTAATCTTTTGGTAACAGGTTCAAGTCTCAGCAGTTGGATTATTATTATTATTATTATTTTGACACACACCAGAAAAAGGCCCAGTGGCTCACCCAGCCTCTAAATATGGGTACCAGAGAAGTCTGGGAAGGTACATGCGGCCAGGCGTGATACTGAGCACATCAGACTTTCATGTGCCGAAGGTGATGGAAAATACGGGCCTAACACCGTATTCCCCAATATGCCTTAACGGCGTGGAAATGGAAGTTTTACTCACATATATATATATATAAGGGTATATTATATACAATATTGTTAGGTGTCTGAGTGGCGAAGTGGTTAGTACACTGGTCTCTCATGGCGAGGGTCGGGGGTTCGAATCCGGCCGGAAGCACCCAAGTCACCCAGCTGTAGACTTCTTCTGGAGTTGGGGAAGGAAAGGCGGCCAGGCGTGATACTGACCATATCACCCTCTGGTGTGCTGACAGGTCAGGGAAAATATGGGCACTAACACCATATCCCCTATGTTCCTCTAAGGCATGACAGGATTACCTTTACCTTTTTACCTTTTTTATATATTGTTAGTAAAAGTTACTTTTTTTTATACAAGAGATAACGACTGCAGTAAAACTGGTTCTAGTAATACAGGTAGATAGAGGTTTTACAAAGCGGCAGAGAGAGTGAGGTTAATGAGAAAAAAACACAAATGGTAGAAAGTATGAGAGTAAGATGAGAACGTATAAATGAAAAACATACAACATCCAATATTTCGGCGTGAGCCATTTCCAAAGATTACATACATAAACACAACATATGACAAAAAAATGGAAAAACTTATCTTTGTGGCAAACCCCCCCCCCCCTTATACAGAATACACCAGAATGCGTCTTAGAGACGAGGCTGGGAGACCACAAAGGAAAGCAGATACAACCATGCGGATGTCAGGAGCGGTGAAAGGGAGAGAACGGGGAGGGGGGGGGGGGGCTAGCGGTTTATGTCTTTCATTTATACATTCTCATCTTACTTTCATACATACTTCTATTTGTTCGTTCTCACTATCCTTACTCCCTCTGTCGCTTTGTAGAACTGTACCATACTCCTCTATTTGCCTTTTTTGATACAAACATGATCTGTTTTTAAATGAATTTATGACTTTGTTTTCTTTCTTCTTTTTCTTTACTTGTGGTTCATAAGAAGGATGCTGAAGATACCGTGGACAGCTAAGAAAACCAGCGAAGAAGTCTTAAGAGAGGCTGGAGTTAAAAGGCAAATTACAGCAAAGATCAGAGTCAGACAAGTGAGATTTGTAGGACATTTTCTGAGAAGAGGAAAACTGGTAACGCATTGTGGTAACTGGAAAAATTGAGGAAAGAAGAGACAAAGAGAGAGAGAGAGAGAGAGAGAGAGGGGAGAGAGAGAGAGAAGTTACTGGATGGGCTGTCAGTGTGGCTAGGAAAAAAAGTCACCGGCGGATCTCACAATCAAATCTAAAGATATGGAATTGTGAAGAGTAATGATCGCCTACGCCACATGGCACTTGATTGATTGACCTGCGAGAGACGATACTTTACTTCACATGTTTAAGTTAAACATTATTTTATTGACATTTATTTCTTGTAGACATTAGGGTAAATATTAGTTTTAGAGTATTAGAACGTTTTAGCGGATCAAAGAATCACAAAACAAGTCATCAAAATCAAACGAAAAACATCTGGAAAAAAAAAAAGAAAAAAGAATCTGACATCGAGAGACCACAAAGAGAACTCTGACAACAGAGGCTAAGATTGTAGGCATCAAATCCCCGGATGAGGCTGAGAAGTTTGCTGAAAATAAGGACTCGTGGCGAGAGATTCGCTGCGGCCCTGTGTGACGCTTGACGGAACGGGAAGGATGGAAGACATAATGTTGGCGTAAACATTATTTTATTTATGTGTTTAACGTTGTTTGTTTCAGATTATTAGTAAAGTTTTCTGATACAATATGGATGAAGACACTCAAATAACTTCTTCTTCTTCTTCTGAGTTTAGTTTCGTGTTCTAAGCTTTCTAAACAGGTACCCGGTTGCTACAACGAATCCTGTTGTCAGCGGAGAACTTCGTAGGAGGCCCAGAGTTTCTTCTCCATTTTTTTGTCTTGGGAGCATACCTAGGCTCTGAGATCTCTGTATGTAGTGCAGGTCTGTAGTATGTATTCAGGAATCTGGGGCTGTCTTGTGTCTTGCACTGGGCTGTTGGGGCAGCCTTTATCTCGTGGAGATGGGCGCTTAGTCTGCAGTGTCCGGTTTGTTGCTGTTTGTTTAGTCTTTTGTACCTGGGTATCTGCTGAAAGGTTATTCCGAAACATCTACCGTCCTGTTACACACTTGGGTCGACGCATCTGATAAGACAATCTTTTTGTTCCGTGTCCTGCAATGTTATCGCATGACAAATTATTATTATTATCATTATTATTATTTAATATTACAAGAAGGAACCCATACTCTCGCTCATGCTGTGCCGTCTTTCACTTAAAGCCTGAGAGTTTGTGGGCCTGGTACTTTATAGACCAGGCCACTGCACGGTGAGAAATTTATTTAATTTGCCAAGGGAAAGGTAAACACAGGTGTTAGGTTTATACAGTGGGAGGTTTGAGAATTCGCTGTGACCTTCTCAACCAGCCGAGCACAGCCGAGGGCAGGTTTACAGGAACAATCTTTTGATGACGGGACCCGAGTTATTCACATTTGATTCTTTCACTCAATTTTTTTTGTTCGTTTCCTTGTAATTGGTTTTAGATAAACAGATGGGTGACAAACCGAAAAAGCCTTCGTAACAGGAAAGATTTCCTCCAACTACAGGGCAGAAACAACAGCCCTCCTTGAAGCCCTCAGAACACCAGAAAACCAGCAGCCACCACACAAAATAGCCTTCTTCACAGACTACAGGGCACTTCTAGAATCTCCAAAAACAACAAACAACCCACAGGCAAACATACATGAAATCACAACAGAACTGAAGCACTTTACACTGTCAACAACCTTGGCCCTACAATGGGTACCATCCCACTGTGGAATAGCTGGCAATGAAATAGCTGACAGCCTATCCAAAGCTGACAGTAAGCAAGATCAAAGAAATCATCCACTAAACTACTAAGAGGCGAAAACCATAACCGTAACCAGTGCAGATCTGAATGGAAAAAGTAACTGAAATGTAACAACGAACCAGATCCAATACATCAATTACAAAGACATCAGCAAACCATCTTCTTCCGCCTAAGAACAGCCCACCGTAGACTAATGAGCCACCTACATCGACTTAAAATGACTCACACAGATGAGTGTCCATGTGGCAGTGGAGTCCAGACTCCAGAACATAACCTTCAAGAGTGCCCAAACAATGCAGACCTGAGACGTGAGACATGGCCAGAGGACACAAGCTTGGGGCAAAAGCTTTGGGGCTCCTATCAGGATCTGGAGAGGACTGTGGGATTTGCCAGGTCGACAGGGATGAAGATCTGATGTGACCAACAACCTCGAACGCAGCAGAAGAAGAAGAAGAAGAAGAAGAGAAAATATACTAAGCAAACAGAACTTGACTTTAGAGGGAAGTGGAAAGTAGAATATGACTTTAGTGAAAGTGTATTAAGCCGGTACGGGTTGAAAACATATTCAATGTAAAAAAAGAAATATGTACAATATATACAAAATATGATAAACGTAAATTCAATAATTTGACAGAAGAACAATTATGTCGCAGGAAAAAAAAATGTTTACTCGTACTCACAGTAAATTTTCCACAATAAAATATTGAAAATATTGCATAAACACGGATGCTACAGTATTTGATCTTAAAGAAGAAGAACAAAAATATATCTTTTCCAAAGGGGATATTAGAAAACAGCAACATAGAAGAAAATAAGAAACAGCGACATAGAAGAAATTAAGAAACAGCGACATAGAAAAAAATAAGAAACAGCGATATAGAAGACAAATTTCCAAATTAACAGGCACAAAATCCCTTGATGAGGCTGAAAGACTCGCCGAAGACAGGAAAAACTGGCGAACTACTTTGCGAGCCCTATGTGACGTTTAACGGCACGGGAAGGATATAAGATATAAGATATAGAAGAAGAAGAGGAAGAAGAGGAAGAAGAAGAAGAGGAGGAGAAGAAGAAGAAGAAGAAGAGGAAGAAGAAGAAGAGGAGGAGAAGAAGAAGAAGAAGAAGAAGAAGAAGAAGAAGAAGAAGAGGAGGAGGAGAAGAAGAAGAAGAAGAAGAAGGTATACAGCCCTACATTACAAAAGGCGTGGGCCGGGTTCGTAACTCGGCGAGATTAACATTCAACTTCATAAATATGCTCTACAAGAAAATAGTCCATTGAGAAAGCGACGCTTTTATACGCCAGGTGCGAAATATTTGGAAACGTCTTGGTAAAAGTATTTGTTTGATAATGGAATTATCCACAGCCAGCGCCGACACAAGACGGCAGCGAACCTCTTCAAAAGCTCCCTACCAGACTTTCAAGTCTTTCTTACCGGAACTTAATGAAACAACGCCGCGGCCATGTTGGATTCAAATAGTTCTTGGGTATAACAGTTCCGGCACTATGTTTTTACGCGCAAGTTTTTCTTTTTTACTTGCATGAGTGGATTTTTTTTTTCAAACTTCTTTTGGTTGAGTGTCATGATTTGTTATTGATGTTTCTTTCTTGTTAAAGTTCAGAGATTTTGAAAATAAAAGTCGAACTTCAAAGCCAGGAACTGTGAATCAATCGGGCCATTTTTAATATTGCACCGCCAAATGTTTTAATATACCCGCAATACGCTCAAAACTTTCGTAACCAGTACAAAGTGGGTTAGGTTGTTTTGTTATTTCTTTGTTAATCTACAGTTTAGAACGCGCGGAGGAAGGCCCGGCCGAGTGCACAGCCATGATCAGGCATTTATTTAAACAGGCGTGGTAGTTATAAGTTTTTTCGTAGCAGACAAGCGAAATTTTGACGGAGAAAGATGTCGGCGACGACATAGAACGGCAGACAGCAGAAGTATGTGGACTGGATTCAGCTCTGACTGAATGTGCTGTGACGACAAGGGGAAACAGCAAGCTGGTTTTGTATCGGTGTAGCCAACTTTCCGAGGGGGGGGGCCACGGCACAAGATGATGATGTCAGGAAAGTTTCAAGACGTGAATCATAGAGAGAGAAGAAAGGTCTGGACAAAATAAAGGCACAGGAGAAGGAAGAAAGGAAGAAAGGAAGAAGAAGAAGAAGAAGATGATGATGATGATGATGATGATGATGCTCGTAATTACTATAATCCTATCTTGAACCGCTTTAACTTTAACATTTGGCCTAGCTTAACAGGCCTGGGTCTGGCAAAGCCTGGCATGGGGCTCATGACAACTTTTGTATACACTCCCCTTATCATATGATGAGATGCCTCCTCCTCCTCATACTCCTTCTCCTCCTCATACTCCTCCTCCTCATACTCCTCCTCATACTCCTCCTCATACTACTCCTCCTCCTCATACTCCTCCTCCTCATACTACTCCTCCTCATACTCCTCCTCATACTCCTCCTCATACTACTCCTCCTCATACTCCTCCTCCTCCTCATACTCCTCCTCCTCATACTACTCCTCCTCCTCATACTACTCCTCCTCCTCATACTCCTCCTCCTCATACTCCTCCTCATACTCCTCCTCCTCATATTCCTCCTCCTCCTCATACTACTCCTCTTCATATTCCTCCTCCTCAGTCAGTGGAAGAAAATACGCTCCTCTAGAGAGAATCTCGTGAAGGTTTTAGAATCTCACTGCTGGATCTCCCCTTAAATTGTGGAAGATACTCTCATACCAGAAGGCCAGTATCTGTGTGGTATCTGTAGTATATATCTTTGTTATGATTCAGATATTTCAATCATTTGTGGGAAAATACACACATACACAAAAAAAACATACAAATATAACTATCTGTGTATAGTTTTATTCTGCTATTGCTTTCTTCTTTTTTTTTTTGAAATTCAAATTTAAAAGAGAAAGGCATTAGATAAATTTAGACATTACGTCACTTCCCAAGGAAAAACTCAGTATGGCGGTGTATGTTATCTATAAATGTGTTATTCCTAGAACCTCACATTCTATTCTTATCTATCTATCTATCTATCTATCTATCTATCTATCTATCTATCTATCTATCTATCTATCTATCTATCTATCTATCTATCCATCCATCCATCCATCCATCCATCCATCTATCTATCTATCCATCCATCCATCCATCCATCCATCTATCTATCTATCTATCTATCTATATCTATCTATCTATCTCTATCTATCTATCTATCCATCCATCCATCCATCCATCCATCCATCTATCTATCTATATATCTATCTATCTATCTATCTACTATCTATCTATCTATCTATCTATCTATCTATCTATCTATCTCTATCTATCTATCCATCCATCCATCCATCTATCTCTATCTATCTATCCATCCATCCATCTATCTATCTATCTATCTATCTATCTATCTATCTATCTATCTATCTATCTATCTATCTATCTATCCATCCATCCATCCATATCTATCTATCCATCCATCCATCCATCCATCCATCTATCTATCTCTATCTATCTATCTATCTATCTATCTATCTATCTATCTATCTATCTATCCATCATCCATCCATCCATCCATCCATCTATCTATATATCTATCTATCTATCTATCTATCTATCTATCTATCTATCTATCTATCTATCTATCTATCTATCTATCTATCTATCTATCCATCCATCCATCCATCTATCTCTATCTATCTATCCATCCATCCATCTATCTATCTATCTATCTATCTATCTATCTATCTATCTATCTATCTATCTATCTATCTATCCATCCATCCATCCATCTATCTATCTATCTATCTATCTATCTATTGGCTATCATGCTTTCCCACAACCCCCTGCTCCGAGAGCTGATTATAAGCCGTGCTGGCATTCTTTGTCCGTGCCGTCTAGTTAATCCGTCCAGCATTTCTCTCTCTCTCTCTCTCTCTCTCTCTGTTTACCTCAGTCTCCCTTGCCTTCTATCTTTCCTGTTGTCACAATGCATTCTATCTTGCCCTCGCCGTAGAACGTGTCCTAAGAATCTGGACTGTCTTTCTCTGACTTTAGTTATTGTTTGTCTCTTCTCTCCAACCTCTCTCAGAACATCCTCGTGTGATTTCTCTGCCGTCCACGGTATTCCTAGCACTCTTCTAAGGAACCACATTTCAGTGGCTTCCAGTTGACGTTGTGCTTCATCGATGACCGACCCTGCCTCGGATATGTAAAATAAAATTGGTAATTGTTTTATGCAATTCTGAGACTTAGTCCTAGTTTTCATTGCTCGGTTGTCATGGAGACGATTAATGGCTGCCTCTAAGTATGGTAGATTTCATTACAGACACGGCTGTCGGAGTATGAAAGGGAGACAATTTATTCAGGTAAAAACGGTGTTATTAATACGATACTCGAGTTAGGGAATATGATAAAAGGACAAAATTTTGAGATAAAGGTTAAATTTTTCTCCTCCATAACGTTTTATCTTTTGCTTTTTTTTTTTTTTAACCTGGTGGGACACGCCCTGAGCGTTGTGGAGGTGTGCACGTGCGTGATTCTCACCTCTCAGGTGACATGGCACTCACCTGCACGTGACCTTATTAGACAGATTATGCTTTGCCCAGGAGAGATGTAAAATTTAAGATAAAGTTGTCAAGGTCAACGGTCGGCACAAAGTTTATTTCTCACAGAAAGAAAGAAAAAAAAAAAACGCATAACGAGGGTTCTCAAACTGTGCCAGTCCTGTCCCTACACAGAGATTTTTTAACAAAATAATTCCAGCTTATGGAATCACAGGCTGCCTTATTTAGTAGAGGTTCTCAAGCTCTAGTCCGTGGGGCATCATCGCCAGATCCGGTAATGCCTTATCGGTTTGGTTGTGAGTGCCATTTACTGAAGAAAAACAAGTCAAGATTTATGGTTTTGTGGTACTGGATACAAGATGGTGGTCCATAAGGAGGAATCATCCTGGGGTGTAGATAGGTTGGGAAGTAAAGTTATACAAGGGTATAACATAAGTTTTGTGTTATGACTGCTTTGTCCGGGAATAGAGCTCTGTGAAGTTATAGCTTTAAAAAGAAAAAAAAATGTCAGGGTTGTGATTAAGTTGCGTCTAAGCTGTGCCAGAGTTGCGTCTAAGCTGTGTCAGAGTTGCGTCTAGGCTGCGCCAGAGTAGCGCCTAGGTTGTGTCAGAGTTGCGTCTAGGCTGGATCAGAGTTGCGTCTAAGCTGTGCCAGAATTGCGCCTAGGTTGGATCAGAGTTGCGTCTAAGCTGTGCCAGAGTAGCGCCTAGGTTGGATCAGAGTTGCGTCTAGGCTGTGCCAGAGTAGCGCCTAGGCTCTGCCAGAGTTGCGTCTAAGCTGTGCCAGAGTAGCGCCTAGGCTGGGTCAGAGTTGCGTCTGGACTGTGCCAGAGTTGTGTCTAAGCTGGGTCAGAGTTGTGTCTAAACTGAGTCAGAGTTGTGTCTAAGCTGGGTCAGAGTTGTGTCTAAGCTGGGTCAGAGTTGCGTCTAGGCTGGGTCAGAGTTGTGTCTAAGCTGGGTCAGAGTTGCGTCTAAGCTGGGTCAGAGTTGTGTCTAAGCTGGGTCAGAGTTGTGCCTAGGCTCTGCCGATAGATAGATAGATAGATAGATAGATAGATAGATAGATAGATAGATAGATAGATAGATAGATAGAGATAGATAGATATAGATAGATAGATAGATAGATAGATAAAGTTTGTTTCTCATCTTATATTTAACTCCGCAGACCAGCATACATTTGCAATAAAATTATTGTGACACACATACACACATCCACACACGCACGTGCTCGCACACTTGCGCGCGCGCACAAACACACACACACACACCGATGCAATCTTTTCTGGATTATTGATCGCCATTTTGTATGAAACACAAAAAAAATACCCCGGATGTACGGACGAAGCCGGCATATCTTCTGTTCATTTCCTGTTGTTTACATGTGTTGACATGGCGACTTCCCGCTTGTTTTAGTCCAGCCAGTGTTTTGTGTTGGGTTGCCGATGGAGCTGATAGAAATGGATCCAGCATGCTCCACAGGTGGCCGATAAGACACGGTGTTTATGTACAACCCGGCCCCCTGACTTTGATCTGAAACCACCACGGGTTGGGTAGAATTAATTGCTTCGTTGAAGATCAGGTTGCGTGGGTTGTTGGCCTAGGGGTGGCAGGGGAGTGTACGGCGCTGAGCTACTCCGGCGGTAGAATTTCGGGCCTAAAGCGCTTGGCGGTCATTTGTTGGATGTTTTTTGTTGAAATGAGGTTTGTTGTTGTTGACAGTGATGATGATAATGATGATGATGATGATGATGATGATGATGATGACGATGATGATGATGATGGTATTCTCGTGGTTGAGGAATCGACTGATTCGACTCAATGATTGCCAGGGTGATACAAACTCTCTCCCTCTCTCTCTGAACCTTAAGTGCCCAGGGCACATGGGGCTTCCGCAAGGGTTTTCCACAAATGCCTGTCCTTTGCCTTTTTTTCTGCTCTTGCCCAGGTGAGCCCTTTATTGCTCAACATCCTCTCTGTTGTTCTTCTCCATGTCTCTTTTGGTCTACCCTTACTTCTGTTCCCCTCTGGTGTCCATCTTAGTGCTATTTTTGGTAGTGAGTTGTCAGTCATTCGGATCACATGTCCCAACCATCGCCAGCGTCTTTCCTCAATAATTGTTGTCAGTGGCTTCATCCGCATTTCTGCCAATAAGATGTTATTTCTTATGGTGTTTGGCCAAAATATTTTCCTAATTCTTTGTAAACATTTAGTCTAGAAAGAATTCAACTTGTTTTCTATGGTTTTGGTGATTTTCCAGCATTCACTTCCATAGAGTAGTACACTTAGAACATTACTCTTAAATATCCTGATTTTCATATTTATGCTTAGTTTTTTTTTTATTTCCATATAGTCTGTAGCATTGCAAAAGCCTGGTTTGCTCTAGTAAGTCTGCTGTTGATGTCCTCTGTGCTGTCTCCATTTTCTACTACTCTGCTGCCAAGGTATACAAATTCGTTGACCTCCTCCACTAACTTGCTATCTACTCTGAGTACATTTCTGTTGTTCACATTTTGCTTCATTAACTTTGTCTTTCCTACGTTGATCTTTAGTCCTATGTGTGATACAAACTAACACCATAATATTCTAAGTCTGTCCTGTGCAGTCTCATTACATAACAGAAAGAGAGCAAGAGATAACTGTGTCTGTTTGCCTACGTGTACGCAGACTGTTTCTGTTCATTTCCTACACAGAAACTAAGAGTGACCTGTTTATGTCTGTGGTAAGAATCTAAAAAAAAACCTGTCACGATACTTTCTGTAGTGGCAATCACGTGGGCAATGATATTTTTTTTTTCAAGTAGAAAACTGCTAATTTCGTTGATAGCTATCCCTTGAAAGAGTAACTAATTAAAGAAAAGATAATACTTTGTCTCCATCATTTTATACTTATTATAATTGATTACTTCAAGCCAGAATGTCGTCTACCGAATTTCTCAGAGGCGGCCTAAACAAAACGTTTATTGTCGCACAGATTTCTTGTCTGCTGTACTAAATATTATCAGGTCTCAAACACCCCTTAGCTTTTCTCTTAAGAAACCAGACTTTGGCACGTTATGTAGCGGAGACTTACCGGAGCTGTGCACTGCCTTCTCATGCGGCAAATGTTCAGTGTTAGTGAGCATTATCCAACACTTTAAAACCACGCCTTTGATGACATCCGTCCTTCCCCGCCTTGAGATGACATTTGGTCTTGGGTTGGAAGACTTCAGGAATAAATGATATTGTGGTTTCCTGGGTTGTGTTCCGATGGGAGGCCACTACAGTTTTCAAGGAGTGCCGGAGTTGCCTGCTCTTGCGAGTCTCACTGCCTCTCAGCAAAAGCCTTACAGTTTTCGGTTACATCACAGATGGGCAAACCGCTGGCCAGCGGGCATATATGGCGCACTGGAAAAAAAAATGTTGTGGCCCGCAGGTAAGGAATGATTTCTGTGAAAAACGGTATAATTTTCTGAAAATGTTACCAATATTGATTGACACTGATGAAATACAAGCGACCCATTGGTGATATGCCAGCGTCAGGGTTAGCGACCCATAGGTGATATGCTAGCGTCAGGGTTAGCGACCCATAGGTGATATGCTAGCGTCAGGGTTAGCGACCCATAGGTGATATGCTAGCGTCGGGGTCAGCGACCCATAGGTGATATGCCAGCGTCAGGGTTAGCGACCCATAGGTGATATGCTAGCGTCAGGATCAGCGACCCATAGGTGATATGCTAGCGTCAGGGTTAGCGACCCATAGGGGACCAAGACCCTGTCCCACCTCTCCGCTGGTACCCCCAGTAACAGGCCTAGCCTGACTAACGAAGCAGGGATCGCCACAGCCCCCATGGTGGTGGACTCTGCTAAAGAAGCATTGCACACCCCCTGCTTTTTAGCTGTACTCCGGGACTGAAAAAAGCAGCCGCCATAACCCGCTCCCACGCCGATACGATGATGTGCCTCAACATCTCTACAGCATCGGCTGCAAAGAACACAAGCTCGCAGTTACAGGGAGTTCGTACAAGTACAAGCACTATATATATATATAACATCATTCAGTTGCATCACATTTAAATATGTGCATTTTGCAACATTGAGGATCGCAAAGTTTGACATTTTGTCAAGTGTATGGCGTCGGGAAGAAGACACTGTCAAATTCTGCAGTCAGATGTTCCTTGCAGTCAAGACACCACAGACGTCGAGTCACAGCATCGTGTAGGGTGGGGCGCGGGTTATGGCGGAAAAATTTTTTTTTTCAGATCCGGGGGAGGGGGATGGAGCTAAATAGCAAGGCGATGTGCAATGCTTCTTTAGCAGACTCCACCGCTGTGGGGGAGGGGGGGTTTACAGTGATCCCTAATCCCATTAGCCAGACTGGGATTGTTGCTGGTTTTATCAGAGGAGAGGTGGAGACAGGGTCTTGGTCAGGTGTGGTTCACCAAACCGTGACCCACGCACGTCAGATGTGGTTCACCAAACCGTGACCCACGCACGTCAGATGTGGTTCACCAAACCGTGACCCACGCACGTCAGATGTGGTTACATTAACCATTACATCGGACAACGTCCTCCCCATCTGATAAAAAAAATCTTTTTTTTTTTTTTTGCCCTATGTTTTTTCTCATTTTTATCTAAATGTTCTATAGAACAAATATGTTTGTGGAATATTCTCGGTACCTTTGTTTCTGTTTGAATCGCCAGCGCCAACTCTAAGAACAAGAAGTTCTTGGTTTGCCAGGCTGCCGTTGTTACCTTAATGGATTATCTTGTTACAAAACAGTCAAGTAATCCTTGAATCCATTAGGATCAGGCCTGGAGATACGTGAGCCACGAGCTGGTAACAAGGGCTCTTGAGGCGTAGAACATGAGAGTTCAACCACTACTCCAGCTTGGAACAGCGCCAGGTTCAACATGTTTACACCAAGGCTTCTCAAACTTTAAACGGCGGGGGTCATTACAATATTAAATAAACCGAGGGTCTTGTGGTGTTTCACAGAATATTCAATAAATTATTCACAGTCAACATTGTGATAGAAAAAATCATCACTTTATCAATGTGATACAATTTTTCTTCCGTGAGTATGAACTTTGATTGATGTCTTTTTTTTTGTTTCTTTCATTGTTTATCAACAGTATATTTAATACAGTCCAGTGCGCCTCGCCATACAGCCAGATATTCTTTGTCTTCGAAGGCTAGTTTTCTCGACAATTATAGAATTTGTCGCACAGATTTTGGAATAGGATAGTTCCAACGAAATATAATAGAACACTTTGTCCCACAAATTTTAGATAAAGACGGCGGAACTCGTCCCATAGATTTTAGAATGAGATAGTAAAACAGTTTTTCATAGATTTTGGAATGAGATAGTAAAACAGTTTTTCATAGATTTTGGAATGAGATAGTAAAACAGTTTTTCATAGATTTTAGAATGAGATAGTAAAACAGTTTTTCCATAGATTTTGGAATGAGATAGTAAAACAGTTTTTCCATAGATTATGGAATGAGATAGTAAAACAGTTTTTCCATAGATTTTGGAATGAGATAGTAAAACAGTTTTTCCATAGATTTTGGAATATGATAGTAGAAAACCATATCCCTTATATTTTAGAACAAGAATGTAGAACACTTTTAAATATATATTTTTTAAATAATAAAATGGAACATTTTGTCCCATAGGCTTTAAATAAGAAAATAGAATACTCTGTCTCACAGATCTTAGAACAATATAGCAGAACATTTTCTCCTGAAGATTTGGAATATAAGAGTAGAAAACTTTAGCCTATAGATTTTGAAACAATATAGTTAAGCATTTTGTCCCATAGACTTTAAAGTATGATAGTAGAACACTGTCCCATAAATCTTAAAATATGATAGTAGAACATTATGTCGGACAGATTTTAAAATATGATAGTAGAGCACTATGGTTGGGACATGTGTTCCGAATGACTGACAACTCATTACCAAAAATAGCACTAAGGTGGACACCACAGGGGAACAGAAGTAAGGGTAGACCAAAAGAGACATGGAGAAGAACAACAGAAAGGATGTTGAGCAATAGAGGGCTCACCTGGGCAAGAGCAGAAAAAAAGGCAAAGGACAGGCATTTGTGGAAAACCCTTGCGGAAGCCCCATGTGCCCTGGGCACTTAAGGTTCAGAGAGAGAGAGAGAGAGAGAGAGAGAGAGAGAAAGAGAGAGATGTCCCATAGATTTTAGATTTTAAAATATGATAGTAGAATATATGTCCCGTAGATTTTGGAATATGATAGCAGAACACTGTGTCTCATAGGTTTTGGAATAAGATTGTAGAACACTTTGTTCCATATATTTTAGAACGGTGTAACAGAACATTTTACACTCTAGGTATGGAACAGGAAAAGAGAATGCTTTGTTTTATGGACTTCGGAACAAGATAGCAGAACACTTTGTTCCACAAAATTTGAAATAAGACATTAGAACACTTTATCCCTTAGATTTTGAAACACGATTGTGAAGAACTCTTCTCTTTTTTTTAACCTCTCAGAGTAAAACCAGATGAGTCTACATTGTACTAAAAAAAAACTTGTTTAGTCGTCTCTGACTTGGATGGCTGGCTAATATTCCAAGAGCCAAGGAAATAAGTGTCAAGAGCAGAAGAAGATGATAGAAGACTTCAGTCGATGACTTGATCAACAATGCTGGCAAACACAAGGGAAGGTGGCCCAGATGATTAGACACTGCGACCCGAAAGAAGGGGAAGCAGATTGATGTCTCCATGTTTTACAACCTGTTGAATCCCCGGCCGCTGATGTTGAAGCTTGTAATTCCTGGCTGTTTGAAGCACGTGAAGTTTTTCGTTGCTCTCGGCTGGGGGTCTATGCACAATGGAAGACAAGAGTACGGGTAAGAGTTTGGCGTTAATGGAAGCCCATTCATGGTAAGAGATGGAACGCCTGTTATTCCTAAGTGCTGGTTCTTGAAGTGGATCTTTGTCTCTCCGGTGTTCAGGCGCGTGTAGCCTGGAGTGATGGAGATCTGTGTTTAGAACAAAATTTTCTCTAGAACTTTTCAAGCAGGGAGCTTATGTCTTGAGTCTTCTAGGGGAGTCTTCAACAGAAATCTTTTAAAGTAGGGTATGCGGAAAGAAGTCGGTCTGGCACAGGTCTGTCTATAATATCACGGGATAATAGACTGTAATAATTAACAATGTTCTACTTTGAGCAGAATATTGTTCTGTCATGGTGTCTATATTGTTCTACAAGTAAAGTGATTTTCAAACTGCGGAACTTGATACCATGTTTGTTTCTGGGTCGACCTTATCTGCCGCTTGTGTATTACTGGTGTTGCCGTTGTTTCTTGTTGACTGTTGTTGATGCTTCTTCTTGACTGAAGTTGATGTTTACTCTTGATGTTTCTGATGTTTCTATTCTGACTGTTGTTACTGATAATTGTTGACAGCTGCTGATGTTAGCTTTTTATGTTTCTTGTTGACTGTTGTTGGTGTTTCTTCTTGACTGAAGCTGGTGTTTCTTGTTAATGTTTCCTTTTGACTGTTGTTATTGATACCTGTTGACAGTTGTTGATGTTTCTTGTTGACTGTTGTTGTCGATGTGTCAATATGACGGTTGTTTTTTTTCATCTCCGTGGAACTGCGAGCAAGATGTTTTTCCCAGCCGAAACTGTGAAGAGAGTGGGACACAAACGTCCCATTGAACAGGATATGGGTTACAGAGGCCAGCTAGAAGGCCCGGTGTGTACTTATAAAGTAAGCATATCAGTAGACCAATCCCGGCAGGCTATGCTCCTGGTGTCATGGCAAGATAAAAGGGTTGGCGACTGCGTTGTCATGGCAACCATCTTAAGACACTAACATCACAATTATTTTCGGTTTTACCGATTACTTTTTTCCCTGCACACGGTTTATTAAAAGCTCTTATATGAAGGTCAAGGATTCTGGGGAGTAAAACTGTCATGAACTTTGCCCTTAGCGGAAGTGACCTTTATGCATGGGAATGATTGTTTCAAGGGGAGATAATACTTCACCTTGTTAGCTATTTTTTTGGTGCTTTTACTTAGTTTAGCCTCTGAGAAGCGCAAAGCTGGCTGTACAGTAAATTGTTGGAGCTACACGGCACACTGGTGATCTTCTTCTTCTTCTTCTTCTTCTTCTTCTTCTTCTCCTCCTCCTCTTCCTCCTTCTTCTTCTTCTTCTTCTTCTCCTCCTCCTCCTCCTCCTTCTTCTTCTTCTTCTTCTTCTGCTTCTTCTTCTTCTCCTCCTCCTTCTTCTTCTTCTTCTTCTTCTTCTTCTTCTCCTCCTCCTCCTCCTCCTTCTTCTTCTTCTTCTTCTCCTCCTCTTCTTCTTCTTCTTCTCCTCCTCTCCTCCTTCTTCTTCTTTCTTCTTCTTCTTCTCCTCCTCTCTCCTCTTCTTCTTCTTTCTTCTTCTTCTCCTCCTCTCCTCCTCTTCTTCTTCTTCTTCTTCTTCTTCTTCTTCTTCTTCTCCTCCTCCTTCTTCTTCTTCTTCTTCTTCTCCTCCTCCTCCTCCTTCTTCTTCTTCTTCTTCTTCTTCTTCTCCTCCTCCTTCTTCTTCTTCTTCTTCATCTTCTTCTTCCTCCCTTGAACTGGAAGCTAGCGTTCTCTACAACCGATGCCGTGAAGATGTTGGTGTTCCGCATCGCATCGGACTGGGAGTGGGCTACAGCGGCTATGTTTTTTTTTCTCTCTCCCTGGATAGGCTAGAAAAGAAAGAAGGGGATCTGCAATACTTCTGTGACATGCTTCACCACCACGGGGACTATGGCGACCCCTGATGCCTTAGCCAGGCCAGACCTGTTACTGTTGGTGGTACCAGGTGGGACGAGGGGCAGGAGATGCTGGTAGATAACATTGCCCGGGAGTTGTCAAGGTTAACCCATGTGTGTGTTATTTTATAATGTTTGCACATTACGACGCGGGTGACGATCTGGGATCTGTATGCGATGTGTATGTGATCTGTATGGGGTCTTGTACGTGGATCCATCATACATACTTTGTGTTTTTCTGCAACTTTGTAGGTCTTTGGTTAGCCTCGCTCATCTTTTGAAGAACTTGTCACAGCTGTAAAATTAATCACATCTTCATTGTAGGCAGATGCTGGACGGAGGACATGATCGCCACACACATCTCCATCCTTAGAGCTTCCCTTAATCTCTGTCTCTATCATTAGAGCTTCTCTTAATCTCTATCTCCATCCTTAGAGCTTCCCTTAATCTCTGTCTCTATCATTAGAGCTTCTCTTAATCTCTATCTCCATCCTTAGAGCTTCCCTTAATCTCTGTCTCTATCATTAGAGCTTCTCTTAATCTCTATCTCCATCCTTAGAGCTTCCCTTAATCTCTGTCTCTATCATTAGAGCTTCTCTTAATCTCTATCTCCATCCTTAGAGCTTCCCTTAATCTCTATCTCCATCTTTGCAATTTCCCTTAATCTCTGCTTTCATTCTTACAGCTTCCATTAATCTCTGTCTCCATCCTTACAGCTTCCCTTAATCACTATCTCCATCCTTACAGCTTCCATTTATCTCTAACTTCATCCTTACATCTTCCATTAATCTTTATCTTCATCGCTATAGCTTTCCTTAATCACTATCTCCATACTTGTAGCTTCCCCTAATCCCTATATCTCCATCATTACAGATTCTATTAATCTCTATCTTCACCCCTACAGCTTCTCTTAATCTCTATATCCATCCTTGCAGCTTCTCTTAATCTCTGTCCCCATCCTTACAGCTTCCCTTAATCTCATGTCGCGAAGACGTCTTAGTGGTGGAGTGGTTAGTTCACCAGTCTCTCATATCAATGGTCGGTGTTTCGAACCCGACAGGAAGCGCCCCAGCTATCCAGCTGAAGAGTGTGGTGATTGCTTGTGTCTCGTCAGCCCTGTCTTAAGCTGTCAGTTATTATATGATGACCTGTATTTTACACAGCTTCAATCCCAAAAGTGAAAATATTATAACAACAGGAAAAATAGAAGGAAGAAGGTCAAGAGGAAGACCAAGAGAAATGATACTGGACAGTCTGACAAGATGGTGTGAGAGGAGATCACCAACTGAGCTGATTGCCTGCATGAAGGATCGCGTACTCTGGAGAAGCATAATAGCTAACGCCAGTCTGCACGGCACCTGATGATGATGATGATGAATCCCAAAAGACAGAAATAGAAATCATTTAATTCGTTTTATTTATTAGAGTAAAAGAAATAAGAGAGAGAGAGAGAGAAAGAGAGAGAGAGAGAGAAAGAGAGAGAGACTGACTGATTGATTTATCTTTATTTGAAAAGGATTAAGAATTGAGCACAGGCTTGTCTGACATTCTGCCCTTTATCATACAATTTTCGCTCAGTTCCAGACATTCTACAAATATACTGCTCATATAATAAACACAATTAACGTTACAGAAACTATATACACATAAAAATGACTATCTACTAAACAAAAGTTTCGGTACTATTCAGAATAAACAATTAACTGAACTAGATGTCTGTAAGAGCAGTCATAAATAAATTGTAAGTATTATAATGTATGGAGGCATGCAGTCGACATCAAATAGATATTGGAAAAGTCTGTAGTTGTAGAAAGGAGTATAGCTTATATTTTTTATACAGAATAGGAGGGTATTCCAAAGATGAGCAGCAGAATAAATAAAGCTTTTCTTGTGTGTGTGTGTGAGAGAGAGAGAGAGAGAGAGAGAGAGAGAGAGAGAGAGAGAGAGAGAGAGAGAGATTCGTAAACACCATTAGCATTGAAACTGAGAGCAACACTTGAGGTTGAATTACCAGCTAATCTCCCTGGGACAGTAAATTCGATTCATCTGGCTCCCACAACCTGGGCCAAAGAAGCTCGCGTGAGCCTCCAACTAAGTAGCCAAATCAGCGGCCTTGACACTGGCAAGTTCTCGCGCCAAGTCTGGTGAGCGCAGGTGAAGGAGGTAAGTCCCCTGGCCGTAGCTCGCTACCCGACCTGGTCGGAGCCTCGTGACATCTCGAGTGTCGCGTAAACATTTACTCACTTAATCACTCTTTCACGCAGATAACAATTGTGAATGATTTGTAAATATTATGCTTCGAAAGCTGTGGAGATTCATGTAAGGAGTGGAAATACGTCGGCACATCTTCCAGCGCGACGGGCACATGGTTTAGATGACTCCCCAGACTACCCACAGCTTGATGAGGCTTCCTGGAGGGAAAATGTTCGAATCTCTGGTGAATTTTGTTGTCAGATCTGGCAATTTGTTGTCCAGAAGTTTACACTCCGTGAGATTTTTAAATACACAAGGACATGACATTTTGGCATCATTCCTGTGTTAATTTTGACTGCTAACGAGCAAACTGCCTTCGCACGTTTCCATCCAGTGATTGACTGATCCTAGGAAAGAGTTGGTCTTCTGTGCCAGTTACCTGTAAAATAATGGCAGTAAAACGATCATAAGTGGGTTTTTAAAGATATATTTATGCCTGGAATGGGAGTGCAGGGGGTTTATGGGGGTTTGGTACCTAGAAAGATTTGGGGGTCAATAGGGGTAAAAGTGTACTTGAAATCTTATCTTATCTTATATATATCTTATCTTATATATATCTTATCTTATATCCTTCCCGTGCCGTTAAACGTCACATAGGGCTCGTAAAGTAGTTCGCCAATTTTTCCTGTCTTCGGCGAGTCTTTCAATCTCATCAAAGGATTTTATGCCTGTTAACTTGGCCTCTCTTAACAATGTCCTCTTCAAAGTTTCACGCAGTCTGTCTCTTTTTCTTCGGCCTGTTGTGTTCCACTTGATAGCTTGTTTTGGGATTCTCTGATCATTTCTTCTCATCAAGTGACCAACATATGTCCATCTCCTTTTCCTGATCACCCATGAGACAGGTTGTTGTTCAGTCATCTGTCTTATCTCTGCATTGTTCTTGAATTCATTCCACTTGATGCCGAGTATTTTCCTTAGGCATTTGTTTTCAAAAGAGTCTAATTTCTTTTCTATTTCTTTAGTTGTTTTCCAGCTTTCGCATGCCTAAATACTTGAAATACTCACTGAAAATGTTTGATTTATGGAGGTCTGTTAAATGGAGCATCGTGGCATGAAGGTGTTTTTAGATATTTAGTAACTGCTTCTGGATTAACCCTTTTTTCCCAGAAATACCTGGTAGTGTTGGTGGATCTCGCATGCTTATCCAAATCAATCATGGCAGTGATATTTCGGCAAAGTGTAAATAATATTTAAACAACTAAAGAAGCTGTGGAGAGGAACAGACAGAACAGCACAATTAAGATTTTTAAGGGCATGCATCTTTCCCATCACAACATATGCATGTGAGACCTGGACACTTAACAAAACAGCTGAGAAACACATAAAAACCTTTGAATGTAAATGCTACAGAAGAGTTCTTCAAATATCATGGACACAAAAAAGAACGAATACATCCATATTACAAGAACTTCAATGGAAACAAGATTCCGAGAACTTAAATGTTACATCGAGCCAATTTTGTTTTATGGATGAAGCATGGTCTATGAATAAGAAAGTACAGCGAGAAATGGAGGCCATGGAAATGTTGTTTATAAGAAGAATGTTGAAGGTACCATGGACAGCCAAGAAAACCAATGAAGAGGTATTAATAGAGGCTGGAGTTAAAAAGCAAATTATAGCAAAGATCAGAGGCAGGCAGGAGAGATTTATAGGACATTTTCTGAGAATAGGAAAATTGGAACACATTGTGGCAACTGGAAAAATTGAAGGAAGAAGAGACAGAGGAAGACAGAGCGAGAAGTTACTAGATGGCCTGTCAGTGTGGCTAGGAAGAAAGTCACCGGCGGATCTCATAATCAAGTCTAAAGACAGGGAATTGTGGAGAGAAATGATCGCCTACGCCATGCGCCACAACACTTGATTGAACTTAATACTGAAGAAGGTTGGCTAGTAAAGATGATTAAAGAGAGAAAACTGAAATATTTTGGACACATTAAACGTCATGATAATCTATAGAAGACCGTCTTGGAAGGGTACATAATGGGAAAACGAAAGAAAGGAAGACCACGGCGAAGACGGCTGCAAGGCATCGTTGATAATCTGCGAATGGATGCTTCAGCAGCAGGGCATCTTGCTCTCAACCGAGAGGCCTACAGGAGTGGTGTTAGGGAGGCAAAGTTCCGCAAGAGACAAGCAAATGATTGATTGACTGATTGATTGATTGAAAATAATATCTTAAATGAGAAAGTTTAAGAGCAGCAGCAAATATCACTAGTGGGATAAGATAAGAAATGACGCCATAAGACCGCGACTTCAATATACAGAGAAACAAAGAATTAAGTGGTGGAGACATTTAATGAGAATGACCCACATACAGTCAGGCACGAGTGCCTTCAACCAAAGAACTGCAGGACAAAGACCAAGAGGGAAACTCCCAGAAAATCTGGCTAGATGAAGTCACGAGTTACGGCACGAGTATCACTGAGAACAATCATTTGGCCCCAAAACGCCAACAACATCTCACCTCAACATCTCAGGGTACCAGAAGGATAAGGTAAAGTTGGAAGTACGTAAATAGAAAGAAAAGTAGCTCAACCCGTTGTTTTAAATTTTAGAGTAACCTCATTCTAGTTTATTTCTACAGAAATTTATCTAAAAAATGTGTTCTAGCACAGCATAGGGAAATAAGTCAAGAATGGAAGAGTTAATTAGTTCTGTGTTAGGTGTCAGGAATGTAAGGGTTAATCAGTTGTTTCTTACATGTTAGGCGTGTAAGAGTTAATCAGTTGTTTCTTACATGTTAAGGGTGTGAGAGTTAACTAGTTGTTTCTTACATGTTAGGAGTGTAAGAGTTAGCTAGTTGTGTGGTACATGTCAGGAATGTAAGAGTTAACTAGTTGTGTGGTACATGTCAGGAATGTAAGAGTTAACTAGTTGTGTGGTACATGTCAGGAATATAAGAGTTAACTATTTGTATGGTACATGTCAGGAATGTAAGAGTTAACTAGTTGTGTGGTACATGTCAGGAATGTAAGAGTTAACTAGTTGTGTGGTACATGTCAGGAATATAAGAGTTAACTATTTGTGTGGTACATGTCAGGAATGTATGAGTTAACTATTTGTGTGATACATGTCAGGAATGTAAGGGTTAACTAGTTGTGTGGTACATGTCATTAGTGTAATAGTTAACTAGTTGTGTGGCATATGTCAGGAATGTAAGAGTTAACTAGGTGTTTGGTTCGTGTAAAAAATTTGAATCCTTCTGGTTATTTTTGCAATAAAGACACTATAGTATGAAAGCAATTACTCTACATAGTACCTACGCTGTTCGCAGCATTTTTTACTCCAGTCTCTCTCTCTCTATATATATATATATTTATATATATATATATAGATATATATGTATATGTATAGTTAGCCATTTATGTGTGTATGTAGTTACTTTACTGTTTATTATGTTTGTTATGTGAGCAGCATATTTGTAGAATGTCTGGAACAGAATGAAAGTTGTATGATAAAGGGCAGAATGTCAGACGGGCCTGCGTGCCCAATTCTTAACCCTTTTGAAAGAAAAATCAATCAATCAATCAATCTCTCTCTCTCTCTTCCTGGTCCATGTCAGTCAATTGATTTCCACGACCATCTGTCCTTTGCCCTTTCTATAAGACGTGTGTTATACCGTGTTCATATCCTCTCTTTTATTCTGTCAGGTATCTTGTTTCTCTGTCTTCTCCTCTCTCTTTATCCCTCCAGTTTTCCTGTGTTCCAGCTTACATCTTCTCAAAACAAATTAGGGCTGTTGTGTTCTGAATCTTCCCCAATCCTACTTAGAACGTCTTCAAACGAAGAGACTCCGGTCTGAGATGTTCAAATGAAACTTTCTGAAAAAAACGGTACCTGACTCTTTATGGAGGGATGAAAGAACAGACACCCAGGCCAGAGAATGACTGCATCAACCTACACAAATGTGTTAACAGCTCAATTAAAATATCCCCTCGGGCGTCAGTCTTCTGTATACCTTGACGACTTGGCTTGTCCTGATGTTCTGTAAGATGGCCAAACACTGGCCAAACACTTTATTTCTTGGTGCCTTCGAGATCGCTTTCTTCCTTTTCTTGGCCGTGCTTATCTTCTTTTTCATCATCGTTATCCTGTGCCCTCTACTCATGGACTGCTCATTTAAACATCCCTGCAGCTTGCTGTCCCGCTTCATAATGCGTTAGATCATGCTGAACACTGTCCTCTTTTATGTCGCCTCTCAACCTATTTTAGAATTAGAAAAAATATTTTGGCCAAACACCATAAGAAATAACATCTTGTTGGCAGAAATGCAGATGAAACCACTGACAACAATTATTGATGAAAGACGCTGGAGATGGTTGGGACATGTGCTCCGAATGACTGAAAACTCACTACCAAAAATAGCACTAAGATGGACACCACAGGGGAACAGAAGTAAGGGTAGACCAAAAGAGACATGGAGAAGAACAACAGAGAGGATGTTGAGCAATAGAGGGCTTACCTGGGCAAGAGCAGAAAAAAAAGGCAAAGGACAGGCAATTGTGGAAAACCCTTGCGGAAGCCCCATGTGCCCTGGGCACTTAAGGTTCAGAGCGAGCGAGAGAGAGAGAGAGAGAGAGAGAGAGAGAGAGAGAGAGAGAGAGAGAGAGAGAGAGAGATATCAATCTATTTTGGAAATCTCCCATTCCCTATCTGAACTCAAGCTCAGAATCTCTAAATCCAGTGTAGGCTCTCTTTTACTGCATGCAGTAAAAACATGGAGAACCAACTGGAGAACAGAAAACAGATTGAGAGGATTTGAAGAAGTATGCCTCTTGACAAATCTAAGAACACACTTGGGAAAAAAAGTACGAAAAACGAGAAAATAACCCAAACAAAAGGGCATTGAGAGCATCACTAACGAAGTCAAAAGACGAAAATGGAAACGCCTAGGCCACATGCTACGAATAGAAAGAACAAGACACCCCTATGGCACCTTGACTTGGACACTTCAAGGAAAAAGAAAGAGGGGAAGACCATTGGGGACATGGAGACACACAAGACAGGATAACTAAAAGAAGCGGGAAAGACGTGGTTTGAAGTATCCCGACTTGCGCAAGACAGGACTGGCTGGGGAACATTTGTTGATGTCTTATGCTCCACTGGGAGTACAGAGTGCTGATAACGATGACCAATTTATTTCATTCACGTCCTCCTGGTGTTTTTCTTTCTATTGGTTCCTCATGTGTCTTGTCTTTATATACTCGCAACAACTTCATAGGTTGTAATTAATCATTTGCTTTATAAATATTCGTGACGGACAAGTGTAGGTTATAAAACAGCAACAAAATAAGATAAGTTATATAAAGTGAATGTGAAGATCACTACTGTAGGAGTGAATACCGGGACACAAAGTGAATACGATGAAATAAATGACAGGAGAGTGCCGTAAGAATGATTTCATCAACAGTAATCTAAGAATAATTTCATCAACAGTAATGTAAGAATGATTTCATCAACAGTAATCTAAGAATGATTTCATCAACAGTAATGCAAAAATGATTTCATCAATAGTAATCTAAGAATGATTTCATCAACAGTAATCTAAGAATGATTTCATCAACAGTAATGTAAGAATGATTTAATCAATAGTAATGTAAGAATGATTTCATCAATAGTAATGTAACAATGATTTCATAACAGTAATGTAAGAATGATTACATGAACAGTAATGTAAGAATGATTTCATCAACACTAATCTAAGAATGATTTCATCAACACTAATCTAAGAATGATTTAATTAAGAATATTAGTAGAATTATTTCATATAAATATATTATAAGAATGATTTTATCAAGTTACATTATAAGGATCATTTCATCAAAATATATTATAAGAATGATTTCATCAACAGCAATGTAAGAATGATTTCATCAACAGTAATGTAGAAATGATTTCATAAAAAATATTAGTATAATTATTTCATCAAGTATATTTTAAGAATGATTTAATCAAATTATATTATAAAAATGATTTCATATAAATATATTATAAGAATGATTTCATCAAATTACATTATAAGGATGATTTCATCAAAATATATTATAAGAATGACTTCATCAACAGAAATGTATGAACGATTTCATCAACAGTAATGTAGAAATGATTTCATTAAGAATATAAGTATAAATATTTTGTCAAGTATATTTTAATACTGATTTCATCAATTATATTACAAGAATGATTTCACCAAAATATATTATAAGAATGATCTTCATCAAAGTATATTATAAGAAGAATTTCATCCAAGAATACTGTAAGAAAGATTTCATCAAGTTCTGAGATCAAGGATTCTGAAGTTGGGGATCATTATCCCAACATCCACTTGTCTATTTTCGCTAGCACACAAAAAGAACACACACACACACACACACACACACAAATACTGGCCAAAATCTGAATGCTATATTGAAGCCAAGTTCAATGTTTAAAGATCACAATTTTTACAGAGATGGAGGAAGGGCCCGAAGGCCTCGCTGACGGGTTCGGAACAGAAACAAGATTTAATGCCCGCGGGAGTCGAAGGGTTAATTAAAATCGATGCATTTTTATAATGGGGATCGATTGGCCGATAAATGCCGACTGCTGAAAGACATCGGGAGTTCTTCCCCTTGCATCAACATCCGCCTGGCAATAGCCACTTAGCCAAATTAAACAGTTCGACCTTTTCTCTGGCCTGCCAGTCATCTCGCCCAATCTCCAGGACTCATTCAAGATCTCGGGTCCTCAATGTGGACATGGTATCCTCTTTTCGGGGTTCTCCCTAAGCAGCCGGGGAACAAACACGTGTCTCGATCCTTTAGTCTATTTATCGTCACAATTGTCAACAGCGCGTCATATTTCTGTCTAGCATTTGTTCGGAAATGAATTGCGAGTGGTTTGAAATCTGGAGAAGCCCGGGGGGTGGGGGGTGGGGGTGGGGTAACAGCCCGGGGGGGATTTGGGGACGTGGGAATCTATAGGGAGATAAGAGTTGATGATTTTGCTGTGAAGGATGTCTGATGAAGTAAACATTTCATAATCAATATTGTAAACTTAGCACGTAGATGGCAGATAAGAAGAAAAGGAGTTTTGGGGGTTGGTTTCAGCTGTGAGTTCGTCGTCTGATAGTCGTTTCTTTTCTACGTCGTTTCCTCTCTCTCTCTCTCTCTCTCTCTTTCTCTCTCTCTATCGCTTTTTCTATCTCTTTATCTCTTTACCACTTTCTCTCTATACCTCTATATCGTTTTCTCTATCTCTTTATCTCTTTACCATTTTCTCTCTCTCTCTCGCTTTCTCTATCTCCTTATCTCTTTACCACTTTCTCTCTCTCTCTCTCTCTCTCTATCGCTTTCTCTATCTCTTTATTTCTTTACCACTTTATATATCTATCTCTCTATCGCTTTCTCCATCCCTTGATCTCTTTACCACTTTCTCTTTCTCTTTACCACTTCTCTCCTCTC
>CM019713.1:81332763-81358030 GCA_009760885.1 Achatina immaculata | reverse complement strand
GAAAAAAAAATAGAACAGGCTCTTCCTCACATCAGAATCCTCTGCACTAAGCTCCACTCCCTTCTCATTTATAGTAAATAGTTCATAACTTCCTCACAGCATCCATATTATAACCCCTCTACCCCACCTATAATCATCTATCCCGGCTAGATTACCATTGTATTACTCTCTCTCTCTCTCTCTCTCTCTCTCTCTCTCTCTCCTTTCCACGGTCTCCTTCCCCCATCTTTATTTACCACCCACCCATCACACACCACAAGTCTCCATTTAAACATTCTCTACACTCCACCATACGCACTTCTGAACACAGTCTCTTACAAGCCACAGCTTCTTACAAGTCACAGCTAAGTGCTCCATTTAATTTATTTTAGTTTATTCTACTTTTTTTCCCATTCATTTTTTTAACATAGCATTCAAGTGAATTTATACTTTATCTTTTCCCTCTATTTCTTCGTCCTGTGTGTTTTTGTATGATTAAGGTTCACGCCGAAACGTCACAACTTTGTAATCGTTAAGTAATAAAGCTGCTCCTACTTTTCTCCTAGTTCACACGTTTTGATTTATGAATATGTGTTTTAATTATAATAACATTTCTGCCCCCCCTCTATCTATCTATCTATCTATCTATCTATCTATCTATCTATCTATCTATCTATCTATCTATCTATCTATCTATCTATCTATCTATCTATCTATCTATCTATCTATCTATCTATCTATCTATCTATCTATCTATCTATCTATCTATCTGTCTGTCTAATCTATCTATCTATCTATCTATCTATCTATCTATCTATCTATCTATCTATCTATCTATCTATCTATCTATCTATTTATCTATCTATCTATCTATCTATCTATCTATCTATTTAATGCTTATAATAAATATTATGTGTGATTGTCGGTACCATCAGCTCATTAGAATCTGAAGTTCCTGAAATTTTCTTCTTTTGTCTTCTTCTTCTTTCTCCTTTTTCTTCTTCTTCTTCTTCTTCCTCCTTCCCCCCCCCCCTCTCTCTCTCTTTCTCTCTCTCTCCTACCTCCCATTGAAATAACGATACAGTTCCTTTCCTTGATTGGCCAACCCTGATAAGAAACATGTCACAGATGCATTCTTTCTCTCTGCTGTTTCTCTACTCTAAATCGATTTTACCCTCTCTCCAATGCCCTACTCTCGAGATGAATGTATTCCACGGTTGGTTGCCTGTCTTTAACTTCTCATATTTCCTATCCGGCACGCAGCAGCCATAGTTTGTGCAGATTCGCCAGAGAAGGCGGATCTGAGATAAGTTTCATTAGCGTCTCTTCTTTTTTTTTTTCAGATGTCCTAGACACAGGTAAATGTGCCGAAATATTGGGCTGTTACTGCTGTTTTTTTTTTCATAGCTTTTTATTATTCCTAATTTTTATTGCAAACTTTTATTCCTTCCTTTCTTTCTCTAGCTGTTTTCGTAAAACTAACCAAACTACGCCCATACACCTCAAACCTACGGCATACACCTCAAACCTACCCCATACACCTCAAACCTATGGCATACACCTCAAACCTACCCCATACACCTCAAAACTACCCCAAACACCTCAAAACTACCCCATACAACTCAAACCTACCACATACACCTCAAACCTACCACATACACCTCAAACCTACCACATACACCTCAACCTCACCCCAACCTACCCCTACACCTCAAACCTACCCCATACACCTCAAAACTACCCCAAACACCTCAAAACTACCCCATACAACTCAAACCTACCACATACACCTCAAACCTACCACATACACCTCAAACCTATGGCATACACCTCAAACCTACCCCATACACCTCAAAACTACCCCAAACACCTCAAAACTACCCCATACAACTCAAACCTACCACATACACCTCAAACCTACCCCATACACCTCAAAACTACCCCAAACACCTCAAAACTACCCCATACAACTCAAACCTACCACATACACCTCAAACCTACCACATACACCTCAAACCTATGGCATACACCTCAAACCTACCCCATACACCTCAAAACTACCCCAAACACCTCAAAACTACCCCATACAACTCAAACCTACCACATACACCTCAAACCTACCACATACGCCTCAAAACTATCCCATATACCTCAAACCTACCACATACACCTCAAAACTATCCCATATACCTCAAAGCTACCACATACACCTCAAAACTATCCCATATACCTCAAAGCTACCACATACACCTCAAAACTACCCCATACACCTCAAAACTACCCCATACACCTCAAAACTACCACATACACCTCAAAACTACCACATATACCTCAAAACTACCCCATACACCTCAAAAATACCACATACAGCTCAAAACTACCCCATACACCGCAAAACTACCACATACACCTCAAAACTACCACATACACCTCAAAACTACCCCATACACCTCAAACCTACCACATACACCTCAAAACTACCCCAAACACCTCAAAACTACCCATACACCTCAAAACTACCACATACACCTCAAAACTACCCCATACATCTCAAAACTACCACATACACCTCAAAGCTACCACATACACCTCAAAACTACCCCATACACCTCAAAACTACCAGATACAACTCAAACCTACCCCATACATCTCAAAACCACCCCATACAGCTCCTTCTAACTAGCTCTTTTTCTCTGGAGCGTAACGAATAACCTGGTCTTCGCAGGACGCAAAAGGTCAGAAAATAAGTCAACAGCTACAATATCCTTGCATCTGTAGGAGCAAAGAAGATACAGTCGCCCATCACCTGTAGCATTCTGTACTTAACTGTAAAGTGTTTCACATAGGAAACAACGAGACCTCCCCGTTGTAAGGTGATAGAGACACAGTGTTGTATAGTCAATCTTTAAACCATTAGAGAAAGGGAAACCAGAAGATATTTACCTTCGACTTTAACCACTGATTTCAACGGGACTAGTGGCCATCTAGCCACGAGAGACGGCTGCTCGTCCTACCGGAGTCCGTGTTCGAATCCCAGGTAATTCTCTTGTGATTTTTCTTTCTCTCACGTCTCACTAAAGTTCTTTGTCTACGATTTTTCCGAAGTCTAATCCTACAAAACTGTGTTCTCTTACTTTAATCTGCTTCGCTATCATGCACCCCACACAAAATGTGATTGACAGCGAAGTCATCAATACCTGTCTTGCCGAAAATCGTGACACCTGGAAAGAAAACGAGGTCACGACACAGAAATTACGTCGCTTAGATTCAGTCTCCCGCAGGTATCACATTTTTGAGACAAACATACACACATGGTCTTCAGTAGATGTCTGGTGTATATTGGAATACTTTTACACACATCTAGATTCAGTTTCTGGTGTCAGGTACACATTTTTAAAGGATAACTTCACGCAGTGAAGTAACAGAACAGTGTTGTGTGGTCAGCATTCGAAAAAAATTAGACAAGAAGTTTTAGAAGTGAGAGAAAGAAAACTGACAAGAGAAATACCTGGGATTTGAACCACAAACAACTGTCTAACCGGCTATTTCGATGCTAACATTTACAGCAGTTTCGTCATTCCAATGTAAACTACAGCATTCTTGGCAAGTGAGATCAGAAAGCATAAGAAGAAGAAAGAAAAAGAGAAAGGAAAAAAAGAGAAAGAAAGAAGAAAAAGCAGAAAGAAAAAAGAGAAGGAAAGAAGAAGATGAATGAAAGGAAAAAAAAGAATAAGACGAAAGAAAAGTAAAGAAAGAAGAAGAAAGAAAGAAAAAATGAAAGAAGAATAACAAGAAGAGAAGAAAAAAGATAGAAAGAAAGAAAGAGAAAGAAAGAGAAAGAAAGAAGAAGAAGACAGAAAAAAAGAAAGAAGAAGAGGAAGAAAGAAAGAAAGAAAGAGAAAGAAAGAATAATAAGAAGAAGAAAGAAAGAAGAAGAAAGAAAGAATGAACGAGAAGGAAAGAAGAAGAAGAAAGAATAAATGAATGAAAGAGAAAGAAAGAAGAAGAAGAAAGAAAGAAAGAAAGAAAAAAGGAAAGAACGAAAGAAAGAAAGGGAAGGAAAGAAAGAAAAAGAAGAAAGAAGAAGAAGAAAGAAAAAATAGAGAAAGAAGAAGAAGAAAGAAAGAAAGAAAGAAAGAAAAAGAAGAAGCAAAAAGAAAGAAAGAAGGAGAAGAAAGAAAGAAAGAAAGAAGAAGAAGAGAAAGAAAGAAAGAAAAGAAAGAAAGAGAAAGAAAGAGAAAAGAGAACGAAAGAAGATGGACGAAAAAAGAAGAAAAGAAAGAGAAAGAAAGAAAGAAGAAAAAGAAAGAAAAAAGACAGAAGATGAAGAAAGAAAGAGAGAAAAAGAAAGATGAAGAAGAAGAAGAAAGAATGAAAGAAAGAAGGAAAGAAAGAAGAAGAAGAAAGAATTAAAGAATGAAAGAAAGAGAAAGAAAGAAGAAGAAGCAGAAGAAAGAAAGAAAAAAGAAAAAGGAAAGAAGGAAATAAATATAGAGAATGAAAGAAACAAGAAGAAGAAAAGAAGAAGGAAAAAGAAAAGAAGAAGAAGATTATCTTAGGAAAAACTTAAATCTAACTCTAGTACACATACCCCAGTAGTACATGAAGCGGACAAAGTTTTCTCGCTAGACATTTCTTCCAAAGGATTGGATCCCACTCACAAACTGCAGGGCAGCTACAAACACACAAGACCAGCGGAGAAAACTGCAGGCCCTGACCCTTGTCAGAAAGTTCCAGATCAAACATGGCATTCAAGATTACTCCAGACAACAGGTAGAAACATCGCTTTACGCCACAAAGAAAAACAAATCTCATGAAAGCAGGTAAAATCATAAGACAGTAAATAAACACGCCAATGTACTCTCTCTAGAGGTCACCTGAGAACACCGACGATGAGATAAAGTGGATAAGGATAAAAAAAGCTATTGATTGACAGGTCTGGAAGGATGCAGAAGTTACAGCCGACAGCAGGAAAACTTGAGAGCTATTTCAGTGCCTTATTCTGAAGGGAGTTAAGAGGCGAACTTCTGCCATTTTTATACACGAGTGAGCTTTTGTTTGTTTTTTTTTTCTTCTGCTTCTGTCTCTGAATAAGGAGCTTTTCTGAAATATTTAATGGTTTTTTTTTTTTTGCTTTAAAATCTTCACTCCGTTCACGACAACCCGAGGAGGTGGGGGGAGGCAGTGGAGCCAAAAGTTACCCCTGGGCCCCGCGCTATTTGAAGGGGCCTGTCGACCCTCTCATCTCTTTTCTTTAAAAAAACAAAATTCAGATTGTGGTACATCGGGGCCATAAGTCACTCCCCAGGGCCCATTTCCTCCTTCGGCTTTTATTATCTATCTAGAGGAATACTCTTCCTTTTATAAAATTAATCCGTCCATCCATCTTCCTCAACTTTTATATATTGGCAACATATTTTGCCATATTTCCTATCTGTGGCCCAGGTAAGGTTGTCTAGATTCTCTGGGCCACATGCCCTAAGCGTTTGATCTTCTCCGGGTTGTTCTTGCAACCATCTGGTTGGTTTATCCGTGACTAGAAAACAGTATATTTCTGTCCGAGGTTTTCTTGAAGTCAAAAAGCCGGCGCTCGTACAGGTAAATTTACCTGGCGGGAGGAGGATGAAAGGGTTATAAAAACACACAAAGCAGAGAAGAATGATGGAATATCTGTCTGTCTGTCTATCTGTCTGTCTATCTATCTCAAAAACCGTCTCTCTCCTTCTCTCTCCCCCTCTCTCTCTATCTCTCTCTCCCTCTCCCTCTCTCTTTCCCTCTCTCTCCCCCCCTCTCTCTCCCTCTCACTCTCTCTTTCCCTCTCTCTCCCCCCCTCTCTTTCCCTCTCTCTCCCCCCCTCTCTCTCCTTCTATCTCTCCATCTTCCTCTCTGTCCCCCTCCCTCTCTCCCTCTCTGTCCCACTTCCTTTCTCTCCCTCTCCCTCTCTCTCCCCTTTTCTCTCCCTCTCTCTCTTCTCTCTCTTTCCCTCTTCCTCTCCCTCTCTCTCCCTCTTCTCTCCCTCCCCTCTCTCTCCCTGTCTCTCTCTCCCTCTGTCTCTCTCTCTCCCTCTCAATATAAACAGTTTCATTAAATAGAGTAATAAAAATGATATGTTGATTAATACCAACAAAACCAAATCCATACTCATCACTACAAGACAGAAACGCAGAATGCAACAAAAACTTCGCTACACATTTATGCTGGGACTAAGGCAATAGAAAATGTTCATGAACATAAAACCCTAGGACACATCATTGATCAGCATTTATCTTGGAATTCTCACGTACATAACCTAACAAACTTGATTGCACAGAAAGTTTACCAATTAGCCAAAATTAAACACTTTATCGACAAAGATACAAGAAAAATATACTACATATCACACATACAAACACACTTAGATTACTGTTCCACAATCTGGGATGGATGCTCAGTCTCAAACACAAAAAGGCTCCACTCACTTCACAAACGAGCATTAAATCTTATTTGTGACAAACACCCAGTACAGACTGTAGATCAACACAAACAGTTCAAAACTCTACCTCTAAAATACAGAGTCATTTTTAACAAAGTTAAGTTTGTTCACATAATTCTGTCCCACAACGCTCCGCCTTACTTGTGGTCATTGTTTAAGTATACACTAAACATAGCCAGCATTTAAAAAACTGTCTTCTTCCTAAAACCAGGAATGATCTGTACAAGAAAAGCCATGCATACTCTGCAGTACAGCTTTGGATCACCCTCCCCTACCATTTAAAAATCCATTAGTAATACTTCATTCTTTAACTCGAACCCGTTTCATTATTTACTTGCTTGTAACTACGAGGGATGACTGATAAGTTCTCGGCATAAGGTACAACGGATTATTTGTGGACAATGTTTTTGGGTTATTTCTCAACATAGTCCCCTTGCAAGTTTATGCACTTAGTCTAGTAGCGATCCTGGAGCATACGGATCCCTTCTTTGTAAAAGTCCGCATCTTGTGCCAGTAGAAAGTGGTCTACAGGATGAATGATGTCATCATGTGAAGTAAATTTGCGACCACTTAGCTCCTTTTTGAGTTTGGTAAACAGGTAATAGTCTGAAGGGGCAAAATCTGGGGAATAAGGAGGATGTTCAAGAAGCTGGAAGCCGCATTCATGAATGGCAGCCATTGCCATCGCCGACTTGTGAACTGGAGCATTGTCTTGATTAAAGATGACTCCTCTCGTCAATTTCCTTCGATGCTTTTCCTTCAGTTTGACCCGCAGTTGCTTCACAAGATTAGTGTAATAGGCCCTGGTGACCGTTCTGACCTTTTGAAGATAGTCTACCAATAGCACACCTTCTGAATCCCAAAAGATGGAAGCCGTCACTTTGCCTGCAGAGAAACCACCCTTGCTTTCTTTGGAGATGGGGATCCATGATATTTCCATTACTTTGACTGTTCTTTGGTTTCTGGTTGAAAATGATGAACCCAAGTTTAATCCTTAGTCACAAATTGCTGAAGAAACTTTTCAGGATGTACAGAAAAATGGCCAAAACCGTCTCTTGACATGTTGAGACACTGTCGTTTGTGATCAGCTCCAAGAAGTTTCGGAACCCATCAAACAGAGAGCTTTGTCATTTGAAGATCATTGTGAATAATGGCATGAACACGTTCATGGGATATGCCCAACTCAGTAGCAATGTACCGCTCAGTTTGTCGTCTATCCTCCATTATCATGTCATGGATTCTGCCGGTGGTTTCATTGGTGGTTACCGTTAATGGTCTTCCTGGACTGGGATCATCTTCCAGACTCTCCCTTCCATGTTTGAATTGAGCTGCTAATTTCTTCATTTTGTTGTAAGAAGGGGCACTCTCCCCTAGAGTCTCTACCATATCCTCATGGATCTCCTTCGATGATCAGCCCTTGATGCAGAGGTAGCAAATGACTGCTCGATGAGAAATTTTATCCATTTTCTTGAAACTTGGTGTTTAATCTTACATTAACCTGATCTACAAATGCACCAAATATCAACTGTGTTTTTCAAGTATTTGTACCTTAGGCTGAGAACTTGTCAATCAACCCTCATGTATCTTATCTTATATCTTATATCTTATATCTTATATCCTTCCCGTGCCGTTAAACGTCACATAGGGCTCGCAAAGTAGTTCGCCAATTTTTCCTGTCTTCGGCGAGTCTTTCAACCTCATCAAAGGATTTTATGCCTGTTAACTTGGCTCTCTTAATAATGTCCTCTTCAGAGTTTCACGTGGTCTGCCCCTTTTTCTTCGGCCTGTTGTGTTCCACTTGATAGCTTGTTTTGGGATTCTCTGATCATTTCTTCTCATCAAGTGACCAACATATGTCCATCTCCTTTTCCTGATCACCCGTGAGACTGGTTGTTGTTCAGTCATCTGTCTTATCTCTGCATTGTTCTTGAATTCATTCCACTTGATGCCGAGTATTTTCCTTAGGCATTTTTTTCAAAAGAGTCTAATTTCTTTTCTATTTCTTTAGTTGTTTTTCAGCTTTCGCATGCATAAATGAGGGTGGATATTACATTTGAATTGAATAGTCTTAACTTGGTTTTTGTGCTTATAACTTTTGAATTCCATATGTTCTCAAGATTCTTGAAGATTGATGCTGCTTTTGCAATTCTGATCCTAACTTCCTTTCTAGTGTCACCATCCTGGTCTATGTAGCTGCCAAGGTATGCAAATTGATTGACTTCTTCAATATCTGTCCCTTCTATGTGTATTTTTCCATTTTGATTGATGGGAATTTTCATTATTTTTGTTTTGTCCTTGTTAATTTCAAGTCCTATTTTGCTAGCCAGTGAAGATAGGCTATCTGTTTTTTCTTGCATGGAATTCACATTATTACTGATAAGAGTTATGTCATCAGCAAAATCAAGATCTTCTAGTTGGGTCCCATGTACCCAGTCAATACCTGTGTTACCTGTGCAGCATTTTGTCATTATGAAGTCTATTGTAATCCCAAAAAGTAAAGGAGACAGTATACATCCTTGTTTCACGCCTGTTTCAATCTGGAACCATTCACTCATCCCTTCTTCTGTCTTGACTGCACAACCATATCCATTGTATAAGTCCTTAATGATGTTGACAATTTTAGATGGTATTCCATATAGACATAAAGTTCTCCATAATGAATCTCTGTGTATGCTATCAAATGCCTTCTTAAAATCTATGAAATTCAGTATTAATGGTTTTTTTTTCAATATGTTCTTCAAGTATTATTCTGAGAGTAAAGATCTGGTCGAGACAGCTTCTCCCTTTTCGAAATCCTGCTTGTTCTTCTCTCATTGCAGTATCCACTATATCTTTGAGTCTATTCAAAATGACCTTGCAAAATACTTTTGACACAACTGATATTAAGGTTACTCCTCTCCAGTTGTTACAGTCACTAAGGTTGCCCTTTTTTGGTATTTTAACAATGATTCCCTTCTTCCAATTAGAAGGGACCTTTTCTTCTTTCCAAATCTTGTTAAACATTCTCTGTAGTTGTCTCATGTTGTCACTATTGATAGCTTTTAACATCTCGGCTTTTATTTCATCTTCACCTGTAGCTTTGGTGTTAGCCATTAAATTCACTGCTGCTTCAATTTCATGCAATTTAATTTCATCTAGATTGACATTTAGTTGTGGGGCTGGTAAGTCAGTTTCAAGGTTTAACAATTCTTTTGGGTGTGGGCGATTGAGTATTTCTTGGAAGTGTTCAGCTCATCTTTGCTTTTGGTCTTTATTTGATGTTAATAGTGTTCCAGTTTTGCTAAGGATTGGTCTTTCTTTAGATGTAATAGTACCTGTTAGCCTCTTTTGTATGTTATATAAAGTTTTGCTGTCTCCTGTTTTTGCTGCTTTTTCTGCCTCTTTCGCCATATTGTCTATGTATTCTCTTTTATCCCTTCTAGCTGAACTTTTTACTTTCTTGTCTATGTCTTTGTATTTTGCTTTTGACGAATCTCTTTCATGATCTGCTTTTGCATTCAACATGTTTAATTTGGCTGCTCGTCTTTCATGTATATACTTCCATGTTTTATCTGATATCCATGCTTTTCTATTTGGTTTTTCCAATCCAGCGCTTACTTTTGCTGCTGTGATTATGGCTGTGCTGTAAGAATTCCATAACTCATCTATACCTATCTCCTCAACTTCACTGGTGTTTTGGAATGATTGGCAAGTTCCTGATTGAAATTAATGTTAGTATTTTCTTCTTGTAGGCTGTGGATGTTTATCTTTCTGTGTACTGATTTCTTGTGTTGACTTTTCAATTTTAGTTTTATTTTCCCTATGCACAGGTTGTGATTACTGTTGACATCTGCACCCCTATAAGCCCTTACATCCATGAGAGATGTTCTGTATTGCTTTCTAATACAAAAATGGTCTATCTGGTTTCTAGTTCTATCATCTGGAGATATCCACGTTGTTTTATGTATCTCTTTGTGTGGGAATATTGTGCCTCCAATGACCATGCCCTCTGTTAGACATATTTCAATTAATCTTTCTCCGTTCTGATTAACCATGTCAATTCCTTCTTTCCCCATCACTTTTTCAACGTCGGTATTATCCTTCCCTACCTTAGCATTGAAGTCCCCCATAGCAATTAGGATGTCGTGTTTAGGGACTTTGTTGATGATTTGTTGTAGTTGGTGATAGAAGTCGTCTTTCACATCATCATCTGCATCATTCGTGGGTGCAGTACTTCCGGCGTGACGTGCAAGATGGCGGTCGTTTTTAAAACGCTCTCGCCGGCATGCAGAAATCAGCGGAATTCCGCTTGATCTGTTACATATCATGTACCGGGAGTTGGGCATAAGGCTAACAACCTTATCCTGAGACCTATCTAGGGGCAACTCCAGATGGGAAAAAAAGATATCGTTATGGAAACTCGCAGAGAAACCAACCGAGCATCAGGGATGCCAACTTCGAAGAGCTCATTCGTCGGCCTCATGTATGCCTCCATAAAATAACCAGCACTCTCTCAACCCACGACTCGCCAACCATCAAGTACTAAAATGACATAGTTCGAAAAGTAACTTGTTAGATATTGTTAGAAATTATTTTAATGTTTGTTAAAATAACATATGTTAGAAGATTTGTAGTGACAATGTATTTTTGATTATGTATATGACTGTGTGCGCGCGTGTATGTGTGTGTGAGTGCTATTTTATTAGGTTAATTACCTCTTCTCTTTTATTTTGAATGTAATAGCTGAATCTTACTCTTTTGATATTTTTTATTTTCCTAATGTAATGTGTATACTTGTATTAAATCGAGTGTGTGGGAAGAATGAAAGATGGAATGATGAAGGGCAGAATGTAAGACGGGGCTGCATGCCCAGTTCTTTACCATTTAAAAATAAGGATCTTTTATTCATTCATTCATTCGTTCTCTCCTCTCCCTCCCTCCCTCTCTCTCTCTCTCTCTCTCTCTCTCTCTCTCTAACTTTAGCGTAGACTGACCTGGGGCTCCACAGACTGTAACAGCTTATGTTTGATGGGAACCTACGTCAGAGAACACGATTTTTACTTGACTGCCAACACGACTTTCAGGAAAAGCGAACCAGAACTGACCAAGACCCTGTCTTACTTTGTTGTTAACCCCCCTCCCCCACCCCGAAACAAAGCACTTCTTGGATCCACCCATCGATTAATCACTGACCAGGGCCACCAGGCCAACTTTAGAAAGGGCCCCCTACCCTCTCCGACCTATACTGTTTTATCTCCTGGTATAAAAATATTTGGAAATAGCTTTCTTTGTCCCGTGGATCCAGCCCCCAACTCCGCCCACATTCCTGGCCCCTTAGACCTAACCTTGTTCAGCCACTGCTGGAGCCTACTCTCAATGAACCCACTGTGACCCACTCTCCGTCCCAATGCCAGTACTTTAATGTTCACCAGAACATAGACTACAAAATAAACCCAAGGCTGCCCAGGTACAGCCACACCCTACAGGTGCTAGACCAGTCCTCAGGTTACAAGCAGTGGCTGAGTATGGTAGAGCAGTCTTAGGTCGCGTCGGAATGTTCGAAGCTCAAATGTTAAATAAACAAATGAAGAGCATGGTTCTCCGTGTAACCAGGTTTCCTGCAAGGGTTAACCTTTCAGGCGTCCCGTTTATAAAACCTTAGAAATAATCGTAGCAGACTCTTCAAAAAAAAAAAAAACAGAACAAGTAGATTCCGGCGAATGTAATATTTATGCTCAGAATGGTCTTCAAACTTGAATCTAGTGGTACCCTGGGCACGCCCAGACATGCTCTGATCTCTGTTTCAGTAACCACCAAAGAGTATGGGGACTAACTGTGCCAGTCAGCTGTTGGTTCCGGCAACCTGGAATTCTACCAACCAGCTGTTGGTTCCGGCAACCTGGAATTCTACCAGCCAGCTGCTGGTTCCAGCAACCTGGAATTCTACCAGCCAGCTGCTGGTTCCAGCAACCTGGAATTCTACCGGCCAGCTGTTGGTTACGGCAACCTGGAATTCTACCAGCCAGCTGTTGGTTCCGGCAACCTGGAATTCTACCAGCCAACCGTTGGTTCCGGCAACCTGGAATTCTACAAGCCAACTGTTGGTTCCGGCAACCTGGAATTCTACCAACCTTCCACTCGGCCTCATGTATGCCTCCATAAAATAACCAGCACTCTCTCAACCCACGACTCGCCAACCATCAAGTACTAAAATGACATAGTTCGAAAAGTAACTTGTTAGATATTGTTAGAAATTATTTTAATGTTTGTTAAAATAACATATGTTAGAAGATTTGTAGTGACAATGTATTTTTGATTATGTATATGACTGTGTGCGCGCGTGTATGTGTGTGTGAGTGCTATTTTATTAGGTTAATTACCTCTTCTCTTTTATTTTGAATGTAATAGCTGAATCTTACTCTTTTGATATTTTTTTATTTCCTAATGTAATGTGTATACTTGTATTAAATCGAGTGTGTGGGAAGAATGAAAGATGGAATGATGAAGGGCAGAATGTAAGACGGGGCTGCATGCCCAGTTCTTTACCATTTAAAAATAAGGATCTTTTATTCATTCATTCATTCGTTCTCTCTCCTTCTCCCTCCCTCCCTCTCTCTCTCTCTCTCTCTCTCTCTCTCTCTCTAACTTTAGCGTAGACTGACCTGGGGCTCCACAGACTGTAACAGCTTATGTTTGATGGGAACCTACGTCAGAGAACACGATTTTTACTTGACTGCCAACACGACTTTCAGGAAAAGCGAACCAGAACTGACCAAGACCCTGTCTTACTTTGTTGTTAACCCCCCTCCCCCACCCCGAAACAAAGCACTTCTTGGATCCACCCATCGATTAATCACTGACCAGGGCCACCAGGCCAACTTTAGAAAGGGCCCCCTACCCTCTCCGACCTATACTGTTTTATCTCCTGGTATAAAAATATTTGGAAATAGCTTTCTTTGTCCCGTGGATCCAGCCCCCAACTCCGCCCACATTCCTGGCCCCTTAGACCTAACCTTGTTCAGCCACTGCTGGAGCCTACTCTCAATGAACCCACTGTGACCCACTCTCCGTCCCAATGCCAGTACTTTAATGTTCACCAGAACATAGACTACAAAATAAACCCAAGGCTGCCCAGGTACAGCCACACCCTACAGGTGCTAGACCAGTCCTCAGGTTACAAGCAGTGGCTGAGTATGGTAGAGCAGTCTTAGGTCGCGTCGGAATGTTCGAAGCTCAAATGTTAAATAAACAAATGAAGAGCATGGTTCTCCGTGTAACCAGGTTTCCTGCAAGGGTTAACCTTTCAGGCGTCCCGTTTATAAAACCTTAGAAATAATCGTAGCAGACTCTTCAAAAAAAAAAAAAACAGAACAAGTAGATTCCGGCGAATGTAATATTTATGCTCAGAATGGTCTTCAAACTTGAATCTAGTGGTACCCTGGGCACGCCCAGACATGCTCTGATCTCTGTTTCAGTAACCACCAAAGAGTATGGGGACTAACTGTGCCAGTCAGCTGTTGGTTCCGGCAACCTGGAATTCTACCAACCAGCTGTTGGTTCCGGCAACCTGGAATTCTACCAGCCAGCTGCTGGTTCCAGCAACCTGGAATTCTACCAGCCAGCTGCTGGTTCCAGCAACCTGGAATTCTACCGGCCAGCTGTTGGTTACGGCAACCTGGAATTCTACCAGCCAGCTGTTGGTTCCGGCAACCTGGAATTCTACCAGCCAACCGTTGGTTCCGGCAACCTGGAATTCTACAAGCCAACTGTTGGTTCCGGCAACCTGGAATTCTACCAACCTTCCACTCGGCTCTTCCTCTCCCACCCCTAACCCCCACTCCTCTGTTCTTCATCCTCTTTAGATATATATTATCAACACATGCCCTTGCCTCCTCTTGCACCATTTCCTTGGCCACCAACTTTCAGTATATCCATCCCATCTTTAGAAATCACATCTGTTCCAATAACGTTATGGTCAACATGATCGGCTACCTCACTACCTCTCACTCCCCGCATGCCCTGGCTACCTCACTGCCTCTCACTCCCCGCATGCGCTGGCTACCTCACTGCCTCTCACTCCCCGCATGCGCTGGCTACCTCACTGCCTCTCACTCCCCGCATGCGCTGGCTACCTCACTGCCTCTCACTCCCCGCATGCGCTGGCTACCTCGCTGCCTCTCACTCCCCGCATGCCCTGGCTACCTCACTGCCTCTCACTCCCCGCATGCCCTGGCTACCTCACTGCCTCTCACTCCCAGCATGCCATGAGCAATATATCCACCTCAGTCAGGGTGACGCTTGATTTTCCCCAAGAACTGAACCCATTTACGACGCAGCAAACTCGCTTTCTCTCATGGGAAGCTGTGAGAGTCTGTCACAAGCACACTGTGTGTATCACCCTCCCTGTCACAAGCACACTGTGTGTATCACCCTCCCTGTCACAACCACACCGTGTGTCTCATCCTCCCTGTCACAACCACACCGTGTGTCTCATCCTCCCTGTCACAACCACACCGTGTGTATCACCCTCCCTGTCACAATCACACCGTGTGTCTCATCCTCCCTGTCACAACCACACCGTGTGTATCACCCTCCCTGTCACAACCATACCGTGTGTATCACCCTCCCTGTCACAACCACACCGTGTGTATCACCCTCCCTGTCACAACCACACCGTGTGTCTCATCCTCCCTGTCACAACCACACCGTGTGTCTCATCCTCCCTGTCACCACCACACCGTGTGTCTCATCCTCCCTGTCACCACCACACCGTGTGTCTCATCCTCCCTGTCACCACAACACTGAGTGTATCACCCTCCCTGTCACCACCACACCGTGTGTCTCATCCTCCCTGTCACCACAACACTGAGTGTATCACCCTCCCTGTCACCACCACACCGTGTGTCACATCCTCCTTGTCACCACAACACTGAGTGTATCACCCTCCCTGTCACCACCACAGTGATGAACCCTGTCACCACCACAGTGAGTGTATCACCCTCCCTGTCACCACCACAGTGAGTGTATCACCCTCCCTGTCACCACAACACTGAGTGTATCACCCTCCCTGTCACCACCACAGTGAGTGTATCACCCTCCCTGTCACCACCACAGTGAGTGTATCACCCTCCCTGTCACCACAACACTGAGTGTATCACCCTCCCTGTCACCACAGTGAGTGTATCACCCTCCCTGTCACCACCACAGTGAGTGTATCACCCTCCCTGTCACCACCACAGTGAGTGTATCACCCTCCCTGTCACCACAACACTGAGTGTATCACCCTCCCTGTCACCACCACAGTGAGTGTATCACCCTCCCTGTCACCACCACAGTGAGTGTATCACCCTCCCTGTCACCACCACAGTGAGTGTATCACCCTCCCTGTCACCACAACACTGAGTGTATCACCCTCCCTGTCACCACCACAGTGAGTGTATCACCCTCCCTGTCACCACCACAGTGAGTGTATCACCCTCCCTGTCACCACCACATCTAATGTATCACGCTCCCTGTCACCACCACATCTAATGTATCACCCTCCCTGTCACCACCACATCTAATGTATCACCCTCCCTGTCACCACCACATCTAATGTATCACCCTCCCTGTCACCACCACATCTAATGTATCACCCTCCCTGTCACCACCACATCTAATGTATCACTCTCCTTGTCACCACAACACTGTTTCAGCTTAGCTGCTCCACTCTTGTCTACCAGTGCATGAAACCCAGCACCGAAATTCTGGCCAAAACGTTCAGCTTCCACATTTCCACCGACTTTACCAAGTTTTTGACCTACAAGACCTGAAAGAAAAACTTGTTTACATTAAAACTGTACCCAGACGAGCTTTGTAGTCAGAGACAGCGGTTCTCACACTTTCTTGGTCTTTGTTCCCCCCCCCCCCCCCCCCCCCCCGGTTAACGAGTTATATCCTTACCGTGAATAAAAACCAGCCTCTTCTGCCCTCAGTTCTGATGCCCTCTGACATTCCTGCTCCCAGGTGCCTCCCACCTCTTCCCCAGAATTCCCCATCGCCCCAAGTCGGCGTGTGTCAATACTTTCCAGTTTTGGAATCGTTGTTTTAGAACGTAGCTGGAGTCCTGTATAGCAACTTCAAACAAATTATGTAATAAAATAGTTAATGTGGAACGTACGAGGTAGTGAACCCTTCTTCTTGTGAGCAGATGGCGGGGAAGATTGTTATGCCTGGCGCCGTGGAGAATCAGATGGTCATGAAGATGAGAAGGGAGAAATGTGAACAGTCAGGGCATGTACAGACACAAAAAACTATTTCATCTTGGCCTTTCCTCGCTGTCTATCGTAGGCGGGAACTGCAAACTTGTAGTACGTCATAAACATGGAACAAAGGCATCGTGATAATAGGTGGGTGGATGGGTTGTCGTGTCTTTAGGTGGGTGGATGGGTTGTCGTGTCTTTAAGTGGGTGGATGGGTTGTTGTATCTATAGGTGGGTGGATGGGTTGTTGTATCTATAGGTGGGTGGATGGGTTGTGGTGTCTTTAGGTGGGTGAATGGGTTGTTGTATCTATAGGTGGGTGGATGGGTTGTGGTGTCTTTAGGTGGGTGGATGGGTTGTGATGTTTTAAGATGAGTGGATGGGTTGTTGTATCTTTAGGTGGGTGGATGAGTTGCCATTTGTGTAGGTGGGTGGATGAGTTGTCTTTTGTGTATGTGAATGGATGGGTTGTCGCTTGTGTAGGTGTGGGATGGATTGTCGTGTGCAAGTGAACGGATGGATTGCCCTGTGTGTAGATGAATGAATGAGCTGTCGTGTGTGTAAATGACTAAATGGATTGTCGTGCGTCATCATCATCATCACGTGCCGTGCCGACTGGGGTTGACTATTATGCTTCTCCAGAGTACACGATCCTTCATGCAAGCCATCAGCTCAGTTGGTGATCTCCTCTCACACCATCCCGCCAGACTGTCCAGTATCATTTCTCTTGGTCTTCCTCTTGATCTTCTTCCCTCTGCTTTTCCTGTTGTTATAATATTTTCAATGCCCCCTCTTCTCATTGCATGTCCTATGAAAGTACATTGTCTCTCTCTTATCTTTTTGACAAGATTTTTTTTCTCTAGCTCTTCTCCTACATTCTTCATTAGTTATTTTTGCTGTCCAGGGGATTCGCAACATTCTTCTAATAAACCACATTTCTGCTGCTTCCAATGATTTTTGTGCACACTTGCCTATTGTCCATGATTCACTTCCATATAACAAGAATAGGTTCAATATAGCATTTTAGGACTCGTTTTCTAACATTCATTGATAAGGATGTGTTGGTTAATATGTTTCTCATTCTCTGAAAAGCAGTCTTTGCTTGACCTATTCTATTGATAATTTCTGTTCTGCATTTCCTATCTGAAGTTATTACTGCTCCAAGGTATTTGAATTTCTGCACCTGCTTTAGAATAGTTCCATTTAATTTTATACTGCGTGTTGGTGGATTCTGTTTCTTAGATATAACCACAGTCTCTGTCTTTTTGATGTTCAAAGTAAGGCCTTTCTGTTCACTTTTTTTGGCGATTTTATCCAAGAGATTTTGCAGGTCTTGTTGTTTCTTAGCTATCAGTACTGTGTCGTCAGCATACCGAAGGTTGTTAATATTGTATCCTCCAATTTTTATGCCTGGTTCTGTGATGATTGTTCTTAGAATATTCTCACTGTACAGAGAAAAAAGGTCTGGAGATAGTACACATCCTTGTCGTACCCCTTGTTTTATAGGTTGATATTTTCCAGTTCTATTTTCAACTCGAATTGCTGCTTCTTGTTGCCAGTATAGATGTTTTACAATCCTCAGGTCTTTGCCGTCTATATTGATGTCTTCAAGCATTTTAATAATTTCATTATGTTTCACCTTGTCAAATGCCTTGGTGTAATCAATGAAGCATAAGTAGAGATCTTTCTGTACTTCTAAAGCTCTTTCTTTTAGTGTTCGTAAAGCATAAATGGCATTGTGTGTTCCCTTTCCTTCAACAAATCCAAACTGTTCATCAGCTATTTCCATTTTTATCTTTTTCCTTGTTCTTCTCATAATAATTCTCAGAAGTAGCTTCGTTATGTGACATGAGAGGCTGATAGTCCAGTGGTCGTCACATTCTTTTGCACCTGGTTTCTTTGGTAATGCTATAAACGTGGATTTAATCAGGTCACTTGGAAAATAACCACTGTTGTAAATGTCATTCAGTAACTTGTTATTATTTTTATTCCTGTCTCCTCTAGCGCCTCTGTTTCTTCTATTGTTATATTATCAGGCCCAGTTGCTTTTCCTTTCTTCATGTGTTTGATGGCATCTATGATTTCATCTTCAAGTATTGGCGGTATTTCACCGTTTTCGTGTCATGTGTGTAGATGACTAAATGGATTGTCATGTTTATATAAAATCGGAAAAAAGTAGGAGCAGCTTTATTACTTAACGATTACAAAGTTGTGACGTTTCGGCGTGAGCCTTAATCATACAAAAACATACAGGACGAAGAAATAGAGAGAGGAGATAAAGTATAGATTCACATGAATACTGCTTTAAAGGAGTACTTAGTACTTATATATATCTATACTACAAGAGCTTAATATTGAAGAAGACTGGCTAGTGAAGAGGATTAAAGAGAGAAAACTGAAATATTTTGGACACATTAAACGTCATGACAATTTAGAGAAGACCGTATTGGAAGGATACATAATGGGAAAAAGAAAAAGAGGAAGACCAAGACGAAGATGGCTGCAAAACATCGTTGACGATCTGGAAATGGACGCAACAGCAGCAGGCCATCTTGCTCACAACAGAGAGGCCTACAGGAGTGCTGTTTGGGAGGCAAAGTTCCGCAAGGGACATGCAAATGAATGAATGAATGACTTAGCTGTAAATTGCAAGGTGTGGCTTGTCTGGCGGTGTGTGTCAGGAATGGATCTGGTGGGACGTGGAAATTGTTTAAATAGAGACCTGTGACATGTGGTCGGTGGGTTGTAACTGGGGGTGGTGGATGGGGAACCTCCCTGGTTGCTACACCTCCCCGGTTCCCCATCCACCAAAATTTTTTTTTTAAACAGTATTTATGTGAATCTATACTTTATCTCCTCTCTCTATTTCTTCATCCTGTATGTTTTTGTATGATTAAGGCTCACGCCGAAACGTCACAACTTTGTAATCGTTAAGTAATAAAGCTGCTCCTACTTTTTTCCGATTTTATACATTCTGGTATCACAGCTTTACTGCAGTGCTTAGTGTATAGTTGTATACTTATACACCAATTATTGTGTCATGTTTATAGGTCATTGACTTTCTTCACAACCTACACAAAAAAATCTAAATTCCGTGGTTAGAATCTTGGTCTACTTTGCCTGTCGATAGAATCCTGACTCGCTGTAAGTCTCAGTATAATTTTGGCTAGCTCTAATCGCAATATAATCTTGACCATTCTGAGCATCAGTATAATTCTCGCTGGGCCTGAACATCGGAATAACCGCGGCTAGCACTGAGTTCTTGTACAACTGAGCCTAACACTGAGTTCTTGTACTGTTGAGCCTAGCACTGAGTTCTTGTACAGTTGAGCCTAGCACTGAGTTCTTGTACAGTTGAGCCTAGCACTGAGTTCTTGTACAACTTAGCCTAGCACAGAGTTCTTGTGCAACTGAGCCTAACACTGAGTTCTTGTACAACTTAGCCTAGCACTGAGTTCTTGTGCAACTGAGCCTAACACTGAGTTCTTGTACAACTGAGCCTAGCACTGAGTTCTTGTACAACTGAGCCTAGCACTGAGTTCTTGTACAATTGTGGCTAGCACTGAGTTCTTGTACAGTTGAGCCTAGCACTGAGTTCTTGTACAACTGAGCCTAGCACTGAGTTCTTGTACAGTTGAGCCTAGCACTGAGTTCTTGTACAACTGAGCCTAGCACTGAGTTCTTGTACAGTTGTGTCTAGCACTGTGTCTCGCTGTATTTCTTTCTTCATCAGTATAAGATTGTCTAGTTCTGAGCCTCGTCTTCTCTGGTTTGGAATCTCAGTATAATCTTAGCTAGTTCTGAGCTTCACTATAATCTTAGCTAGTTCTGAGCTTCACTATAATCTTGGTAATCTCTGAGTCTCTGTACAATATTGGTTATCTCTGAACCTTAGTATAACCTTGGCTAGTTGTTCTAGTTCTCCAGATGCGACTCTTTAATTGTCTCTGATTCTCCAATTGGCCATGTACTCTTTCCTGTTGTCTACGCATATTTTTTACCTTGGCTACCAACAGTTCTTGACAAACTCTTAGCTAGCACTAGCTCTTACCCAGCACCAGTTCTTGTCAAACTCTTAGCTAGCACCAGTTCTTGTCAAACTCTTAGCTAGAAAACGTTCTTGACAAACTCTTGGCTAGTACCAGTTCTTGACAAACTCTTAGCTAGCAACAGTTCTTAGCAAACTCTTAGCTAGCACCATTCTTGGCAAACTCTTGGCTAGCACCAGTTCTTGACAAACTCTTAGCTAGCAACAGTTTTTAACAAACTCTTAGCTAGCACCATTCTTGGCAAACTCTTGGCTAGCAACAGTTCTTGACAAACTCTTGGCTAGCACCAGTTCTTGACAAACTCTTGGCTACCACCAGTTCTTGACAAACTCTTGGCTAGCACCAGTTCTTGACAAACTCTTAGCTAGCACCAGTTCTTGACAAACTCTTAGCTAGCACCAGTTCTTGACAAACTCTTAGCTAGCACCAGTTCTTGACAAACTCTTAGCTAGCACCAGTTCTTGACAAACTCTTAGCTAGTACCAGTTCTTGACAAACTCTTAGCTAGTACCAGTTCTTGACAAACTCTTAGCTAGCACCAGTTCTTGACAAACTCTTAGCTAGCACCATTCTTGGCAAACTCCTGGCTAGCACCAGTTCATGAGAAACTTTATATTTGACTGGCTCCAAGTTTTGACAGACTTTGGCGTAGCTTAATTCCTTGACTTACTTTAGGCTAGCTTCAGTTCGTGACAGACTTTCAGATAGTTCTTGTTGACCAGGTTGGTTGCCCTCTTCTGACAGCAGAACCTACTTCGCTAGTGCTCTGTTAGAGGTATAGAGAGAGTGAGAGAGTGTGAGAGATAGACACAGAGAGACAGAGAGAGAATCAATACAACATACAACAAAATGTTTTCATTCAGCCCCAACTCGAACCATTATCTTCACTCAATAGAATGGGAATTTGGCGGTCTATTACCAGGTTCGGGAATCCCATGAGAAGTGGTTTTGTTTACAGAGTCAGTACGAACTGTTCCTTGTATGAAAACACCCATTCATTCTTTGGAAAGTATTCATGTTGCAGACATCCGCCCCTCTCTTTTTAGTGTCATCTAACGCAGATAATGCTTTTCTTTCATAAAATGGCATTTCAATGGTACAGCTACACACTGGAAACCATTTCTGATAGAAAGCTCTCTCGCAGAGCGAAACAACCACACAAGTCCTCAGATAATGATCGGCATTTAATTGTCTTCCCTCCAGTGCTCGTGTATATATGGGTGAAAGAGTCTACACATGAGGGAAAGAGTTTGCTGAATCTGCATATGTTCTTCTTCTTCTTTCTTCTTCTTCTTCTTCTTCTTCTTCTTCTTTCTTCTTCTTCTTCTTCTTCTTCTGCTTTCCGAGACACTAAGGCCCATTGCTGCAGATAAAGATCGCCTCCATTCCTCCTTATTCCTAATCTTCTCTCTCCTGTTGGTGACATCAGTTGTATCCTCTTCTATGTTGCCTCTCTCATCTCTGTAGTATAATTTATTAGTAAATAAAACAATCTCAATCAGTAGTTTTCAAACTGAGTCCCACGGTCCCACTGGGTGGTGAAATATTCCCGGGGGTGGGGGTGAGAGTGGGAGAGGGGAGACCGGGGGGGAGGGGGAGGTGAGGAAATGGACTGGGAGACTTACTGAAAATCTAAACAATCATCATGTGGCAGGTCTCTTTCTCTCTCTCTGAACCTTAAGTGCCCAGGGCACATGGGGCTTCCGCAAGGGTTTTCCACAAATGCCTATCCTTCGCCTTTTTTTCTGCTCTTGCCCAGGTGAGCCCTCTATTGCTCAACATCCTTTCTGTTGTTCTTCTCCATGTCTCTTTTGGTCTACCCTTACTTCTGCTCCCCTGTGGTGTCCATCTTAGTGCTATTTTTGGTAGTGAGTTGTCAGTCATTCGGAGCACATGTCCCAACCATCGCCAGCGTCTTTCCTCAATAAGTGCTGTCAGTGGCTTCATCTGCATTTCTGCCAACAAGATGTTATTTCTTATGGTGTTTGGCCAAAATATTTTTCTAATTCTTCGTAAACATTTAGTCTGGAAAGAATTCAACTTGTTTTCTATGGTTTTGGTGATTTTCCAGCATTCACTTCCATAGAGTAGTACACTTAGAACATTACTCTTAAATATCCTGATTTTCATATTTATGCTTAGTTTATTTTATTTCCATATATTCTGCAGCATTGCAAAAGCCTGGTTTGCTCTAGTAAGTCTGCTGTTGATGTCCTCTGTGCTGTCTCCATTTTCTACTACTCTACTGCCAAGGTATACAAATTCGTTGACTCCTCCACTAACTTGCTATCTACTCTGAGTACATTTCTGTTGTTCACATTTTGCTTCATTAACTTTGTGTTTCCTACGTTGATCTTTAGTCCTATGTTGTTTGCATTCTGAGTTAGCTTGTTTATTTTATCTTGCATATCTTTGTGACTGCTTGATAATAGATAAATGTCGTCAAGGTCCTCCAGCACTGTGTCAAGGGTCCATTGTAATCCTCTGCGTTTGTCTGATGTTGCCTCCTTCATTAACCAGTCTACTGCCAAGATAAATAATGTTGGTGATAGTACACATCCCTGCTTCACTCCTGTTTGTACCCTAAAGCTGCTGGAGGTATGTTCTCCACAGATAACTTTGCACTGAAAACCCTCGTATAGGGCTTTGATTACATTAACTATTTTATGGGGGAGGCCATGCCATCTTAGGATTTTCCACAGTGCATCTCTGTTGACACTGTCAAAGGCTTTCTCAAAATCTATGAATAATGCATATGTTGTACTATGCCACTCATTTGCCTGTTCTAATATTTGTCTAAGTACAAATATGTGGTCTATGCATGATCTTCCTTTCCTAAATCCTGCCTGCTCTTTCCGAAGTTTTTCCTCAAGTGTTGGTACAATTCTGTTGATGATTATTCTGCAAAATACTTTACTGGTGAGTGGCAGTAGGGTAATGCCTCTCCAGTTCCCCCAATCTCTGAGGTCACCCTTCTTTGGTAGTTTTACTATAAGCCGAGTTTTCCACTCCTCTGGGGCTTTTTCTAGATCCCAAATTTGTTGTAATATCCGGCAAAGTTGTTTTGGTGTTTCTGTTTCTTCTGCTTTCAACATCTCAGCAGTCACTTCATCTTCACCTGGTGCCCTGTCTGATTTTAGCTTCTTTATTGCCTCCTTTACTTCACTTATTGTTATTGGTCCTGTATTGATGTTTAGTTCCGTTTTTGCTTTAGGTATGTCTATTGTTTGTGCTGCTTGTGTTCTGTTTAGTAGGGTGTTAAAGTGTTCCCTCCATCTTTCAATTTTTTCTCTTTCTCCACTGACCAGCTGTCCATTTTGTGTCCTTACTGCACTTTCACATCTTGTGTTGAAGTTACCTGTCATCTGCTTTGTGATTTTATATATGGTTTTCATGTCATTTGTATATGCTGCTTTCTCTGCTGCTTCTGCTAAGTTGTCATAGTATTGACGTTTATCTTGACGGCATGATTCCTTCATTTCTTTGTCTTTTTGCGCTTAATTACTTAGAACTTGTTCTTTAAGCCGTTGTGATTTGGTGTTCAGTATTTTTTTCTTGATTTCTTTTCTTTGCTCTATCTTTTCCCATGTGGTCTTGCTTATCCATTCCTCTTTTCTCCGTTTCTGATATCCCAGCACCTCTTTTGCTGTTTCCTGTAGTGTTTTATTGAACTCTAGTATGGACATTTCTGCTTCGTCTTGTAGGACACTGAAGCGGTTCTTAAGTACTATTGAGAATTCATTTCTTGTTTGCTGGTCTATCAGTTTTCTTGTACCAAAATGTATCTTTCTGTGTTCTCCGATTTTGGCTTTCCTTAATTTTAGTTTTATTTTTGCTACCAGAAGGTTGTGATCACTTCCTACATCTGCTCCTTTCCTTGCTCGCACATCTTGTAGTGACCGTTTCCACTTGTTGTTTATTAGTATGTGATCGATTTGGTTTTCTGTGGTTTTATCTGGTGACCTCCAAGTCACTTTATGGATGTTTTTGTGTTGGAAAATTGTCCCTCCGATGGTCATCATGTTTTCTTCACAGAAACTGCACAGTCTTTCTCCATTTTCATTTATTTCTCCAATTCCTTCTCTTCCCATGATTATTCTTCTATCTTCATTTCCTTCACCTACTTTTGCATTGAAGTCGCCCAAGATGAGTAGCATATCATGCTTGGGTATTGTTTCTACTGTGGTTTGGAGGCTGTTGTAAAAATCTTCTTTCAATTCCTCTTCAGCTGCTTCTGTTGGTGCATAACAAACTATAATAGACAGCTTCGTGAATCTTGAGTTGAAACGTGCATATAATAATCTCTCATTTATTGGGGTCCATTTCAGCAATGCTCTTGATGCTTCTTTTGTTATAATTAATGCTACTCCTCCTTCATGAAGATCTTCTTTACCTGACCATATTATTGTATCTTCTGTGTGCTGTGTTGTTAATTTCCTTCTGCCTTGTCCTGTCCATCTTGCTTCTTGTATTCCTAGTATGTCTAGTTTGTATCTGTGCATTTCCTTGATGGTTTGTGCTAGTTTTCCGGTCTGGTTAAGTGTTCT
>CM019713.1:81311840-81332663 GCA_009760885.1 Achatina immaculata | reverse complement strand
GAAAAAATTACTGAACACCAAATCACAACGGCTTAAAGAACGAGTTTGAAGTAATTATGCACAAAAAGACAAAGAAGTGAAGGAATCATGCCGTCAAGATAAACGTCAATACTATGACAACTTAGCAGAAACAGCAGAGAAAGCAGCATATATAAATGACATGAAAACCCTATATAAAATCACAAAGCAGATGACAGGTAACTTCAACACAAGATGTGAAAGTGCAGTAAGAACACAAAATGGACAACTGGTCAGTGGAGAAAGAGAAAAAATTGAAAGATGGAGGGAACACTTTAACACCCTACTAAACAGAACACAAGCAGCACAAACAATAGACATACCTGAAGCAAAAACGGAACTAAACACCAATACAGGACCAATAACAATAAATGAAGTAAAGGAGGCGATAAAGATGCTAAAATCAGACAGGGCACCAGGTGAAGATGAAGTGACTGCTGAGATGTTGAAAGCAGAAGAAACAGAAACACCAAAACAACTTTGCCGGATATTACAACAAATTTGGGATCTAGAAAAAGCCCCAGAGGAGTGGGAAAACTGGGCTTATAGTAAAAACTACCAAAGAAGGGTGACCTCAGAGATTGCGGGAACTGGAAAGGCATTACCCTACTGCCACTCACCAGTAAAGTATTTTGCAGAATAATCATCAACAGAATTGTACCAACACTTGAGGAAAAACTTAGGAAAGAGCAGGCAGGATTTAGGAAAGGAAGATCATGCATAGACCACATATTTGTACTTAGACACATATTAGAACAGGCAAATGAGTGGCATAGCACAACATATGCATTGTTTATAGATTTTGAGAAAGCCTTTGACAGTGTCAACAGAGATGAACTGTGGAAAATCCTAAGATGGCATGGCCTCCACCATAAAATAGTTAATGTAATCAAAGCCCTATACGAGGGTTTTCAGTGCAAAGTTATCTGTGGAGAACATACCTCCAGCAGCTTTAGGGTACAAACAGGCGTGAAATATGGATGTATACTATCACCAACATTATTTATCTTGGCAGTAGACTGGTTAATGAAGGAGGCAACATCAGACAAACGCAGAGGATTACAATGGACCCTTGACACAGTGCTGGAGGACCTTGACTTTGCGGACGACATTTGTCTATTATCAAGCAGTCACAAAGATATGCAAGATAAAATAAACATGCTAACTCAGAATGCAAACAACATAGGACTAAAGATCAACGTAGGAAAGACAAAGTTAATGAAGCAAAATGTGAACAACAGAAATGTACTCAGAGTAGATAACAAGTTAGTGGAGGAGGTCAACGAATTTGTATACCTTGGCAGCAGAGTAGTAGAAAATGGAGACAGCACAGAGGACATCAACAGCAAACTTACTAGAGCAAACCAGGCTTTTGCAATGCTGCAGACTATATGGAAATAAAAAAACTAAGCATAAATATGAAAATCAGGATATTTAAGAGTAATGTTCTAAGTGTACTACTCTATGGAAGTGAATGCTGGAAAATCACCAAAACCATAGAAAACAAGTTGAATTCTTTCCAGACTAAATGTTTACGAAGAATTAGAAAAATATTTTGGCCAAACACCATAAGAAATAACATCTTATTAGCAGAAATGCAGATGAAACCACTGACAACAATTACTGAGGAAAGACGCTGGCGATGGTTGGGACATGTGCTCCGAATGACTGACAACTCACTACCAAAAATAGCACTAAGATGGACACCACAGGGGAACAGAAGTAAGGGTAGACCAAAAGAGGCATGGAGAAGAACAACAGAAAGGATGTTGAACAATAGAGGGCTCACCTGGGCAAGAGCAGAAAAAAAGGCGAAGGACAGGCATTTGTGGAAAACCCTTGCGGAAGCCCCATGTGCCCTGGGCACTTAAGGTTCAGAGAGATAGAGAGAGAGAGAGAGAGAGAGAGAGAGAGAGAGAGGGAGACAGGGAAAGAAATAGGGTTAGTAGGGAGACAGTGGAAGAAATAGGGTTAGTAGGGAAGCGATGGAAAGAATAGAGTTAGTAGGTAGCGGTGGAAAAAAAGGGTTAATAGGGAGGCAGTGGAAGAAATAGGGTTAGTAGGGAGGCGGTGGAAGAAATAGGGTTAGTAGGGAGACAGTGGAAGAAATATAGTTAGTAGGGAGGCGGTGGAAGAAATAGAGTTAGTAGGCGGCAGTGGAAGAAAAAGGGTTAGTAGGGAGGCGGTGGAAGAAATAAGGTTAGTAGGGAGACAGTGGAAGAAATATAGTTAGTAGGGAGGCGGTGGAAGAAAAAGAGTTAGTAGGCGGCGGTGGAAGAAATAGGGTTAGTAGGCGGCGGTGGAAGAAATAGGGAGGCGGTGGAAGAAATAGGGTTAGTAGGGAGGCGGTGGAAGAAAAAGAGTTAGTAGGCGGCGATGGAAGAAAAAGGGTTAGTAGGGAGGCGGTGGAAGAAATAGGGTTAGTAGGGAGGCGGTGGAAGAAAAAGAGTTAGTAGGCGGCGGTGGAATAAAAAGGGTTAGTAGGGAGGCGGTGGAAGAAATAGGGTTAATAGGGAGGCGGTGGAAGAAAAAGAGTTAGTAGGCGGCGGTGGAAGAAAAAGGGTTAGTATGGAGGCGGTGGAAGAAATAGGGTTAGTAGAGAGGCGGTGGAAGAAATAGGGTTAGTAGGGAGGCGGTGGAAGAAATAGGGTTAGTAGGAGGCGGTGGAAGAAATAGGGTTGGTAGGGAGGCGGTGGAAGAAATAGGGTTAGTAGGGAGGCGGTGGAAGAAATATGGTTAGTAGGGAGGCGGTGGAAGAAATAGGGTTAGTAGGGAGGCGGTGGAAGAAAAAGGGTAAGTAGGGAGGCAGTGGAAGAAAAAGAGTTAGTAGGGAGACAGTGGAAGGAAAAGGGTCAGTAGGGAGGAGCAGTGGAAGAAAAAGGGTCAGTAGGGAGGCGCAGTGGAAGAAAAGGGAAAGTAGGGAAGCGCAGTGGAAGAAAAAGGGAAAGTAGGGAAGCGCAGTGGAAGAAAAAGGGAAAGTAGAGGGGCATTATGTAAAAAAGAACAACGAAGCAGCAGACGGGGGAGGGGGAGCAGTACCTCCCTTCTTAGCACTTTTCAACCTGATGTTGAGAAACTTAATGTCTCTACATGAAACTCATCCGTCACTTTGAAAGTTGAGAGCATAATGCGGTAGGTGAGGTAGCAAAGAAATCGAACGAGGAGGTTCTGAGAGAGCCCGGAGAGACGAGACAAACCATAACAGAAGTCAGAAAAAAAAGACAATCCAGATTCTTAGGACATGCTCTACGGTGAGGCAAGCTAGAATACGTTGTGACAACAGGGAAAATAAAAGGCCAAAAGAGACCGAGGTAGACAGAGACAGAGAGAGAGAGAGAGAGAAAGAGAGAGTGCTGGATGCATCAAGTAGATGGCACAGACAAATAACACTAGTACAGCTTATAATTAGTACTCGGAGCAGGGAGTTGTGGGAAAGCATGATAGCCAACGCCTGTCGGCAATGCGACAGACAGACAGACAGACAGACAGTTGAGTTATAAATGTCTTCATTCATATTGTTAAACAAACTGGTATAGTAGCTGATGTTGTTAATTGTGTAATACAGGAGAGCTGTTATGGAGGTAAAGTTCCCCAAAGGGACGTGCAAATGAATGACTGATGCATATACCATTGGAAGGGGGGGGGCGTTGAGGATGTGGACTTGGAGAAAAGGAGGCGGCAGCCCGAACAAGGCTGGGAAACACTGGTCTAAGCGATACCACGTTTCCTGCCATTTCCTTCAACATCTCTGTAGTCACCGAGTCTAAAGCACGTTCACCGGACATTACCTCCCTTGTTAACAAGACAAAGCGTTAAGGTCAACCAGCTCCTGATACCAGACATTAAAAGCAAGGGGAAACATAACGGAACGCAGCTGCAGCAGTTGTGGTGATTTAGTAGGGGTAAAAAAGTACCCTCCTCACTTTTCTTGAAGAAAAGATTAACAGGAAATGAAGGTAAAACAAAATTTCTCAGAATAAACAAAACAAACAGAAATGTAATCACTTTAGAAGGCAAGAAATGAGAGGTAGAAGCATCCACATATCTCGCCAGCTTTAGAGACTGAGGGCGCCACTGAAGCAGATATTACAGCAAGAACTGGGAAGGCACTTCTGCAGCTGAGAAACCTCTGGAAGGACAACAAAACTTAGACTGTTCAACACAAATGTCAGATCGGTCCTGCAGTATGGATCAGAAACACGGACAGCATCAGCCAAAAGTACAAAGAGACTGCAAGACCTTCGTTAATATCTGCCCAAGGAAGATCCTTCAGATTAGATGGCCAGATAACACCAGAAATGAAGTGCTATGGCAGAAAACGAACCAACCCACAGTGGAAGAAATAATAATGAAAAGACGCTGGAGACAGATAGCGCATACAGTTCCAAAGGTTCAAAGTTCAAAGTTCAAAATTCAGACTCCGGCTTCACTGCATCCGGGACAACCCCATATATGCCCCCACAACATCCATCCAAGAGTATGTCTGCTGACAGTTCCTGTCAAATGTTGGTTGTTTACGACGCGTGTTCTGTCACACAGTTCAGGTTTCCTGCCAGCACCTTTAATCTGTTCTAGCTCCAGCAATCTCTTCACAGCTGCGTTGTTCTTCCATTCCCGCTCTTCATTTTCCCGCCGTCTGTCCAATACAGCCCTAGTAATATCCCCCTTGTTCATTGTCACACATAGTAACTGGTGTATACTTATACAACTATACACGTCGTGTGTGTTTGTATGATTAAGGCTCACGCCGAAAAACGTCACGACTTTGCAGTCGTTACGTAATAAAGCTGTTCCTGCTTTTTCCCCCCAGTTTATACATTTTGTTCATTGCCAGTCTGCCATTTATTTTATCCTGTCCAGGAATTCTATCTGCGACATCGCTGCCATGTACTCCCGCATGCCCTGGACAGTAAAGCCACACAAGGCTTGTCGCAGTTGACCTCTGAATGTTTGTCTGCAGGAAAAGCTTGTTCCTGTGTGTCATTCGTCCACACAAGTGAAGAGACTTTGTTGTACTACATTTTCGTCACCTATTACTTGTATATACAACCTTGTCTTACAAAGTATATACTTCAGAAGAGAGACGAAACCCTCCACTATAGTAGCTCTACTAGTGGGACCGACCACGTCCTAGACAGACTGACTGAGATAGCTCGAGGACGGCGATCTGTCTGCGTCAGCGCTGGCCAAGCAAGAGCCTATTGCACTTCCAGTGGTGCCCATGGAAACAGATAATAGATTGACCAAGTGGATAAGAGTGGCAATGGGAAAACCAACCCGCTCCCCCCCAAAAAAAGGACACCGAACCGAAGTTAGATGTGCTGGGCAGAAAGGAGCGTACCTGCAAACAACTGAAACAACACAATTCAAACAACAGAACTCAAACAACGCAACTCAAACAACACAACTCAAACAACACAACTCAAACAACGCCCTTTTCAAGGCAAACGCAGAAGAAGAAAAAGAAGAAGAAGAAGAAGAACAACAACAACTAATAACAGACACTGGTGAAAGAACTGAACTTCCTAGTAGTAGTAGTAGCTGTTGTAGTAATTGTTGTAATATTAGCAACATCAACAAGACCACGCCTACACGAAAGAACTGACCTGCAGGCTTCGAGTTGCACGACAAGTTGTAGGTCTTGTACTTCCTCGACGGCGGCGCCCTCTTGCTCTCTTGACAGGGGCACGGGCAGCAAGGGCATGGGCAGCAAGGGCACGGCCCAGGGCACTGCTCTGAGCAGCTGCAAGGGGGGCAGCAGCAGCAGGGACAATCGGGATCCTCGCACTGCAGGCAGTGTATGATCTGCAGCTTGTTCCACCCCGATGGCGTATAACCACCACAGCCACCGGTGCTGCAGCCAGCCCCTACACGTTCTAGGTTAACGCAGGAGGACGCTGTTCAAGAACATGAGTGAAATAATAACAATAATAATAATAATGGAAGAAAACTGTGTGCGCTGACGGTTGTTCATATCAGTATTTACTTTAAAGGATCGACCAATGATTTGCTAGCAGTTAAATCATGTGATTTATGACGTCATCACGTATTGCGTACACACCCGTCTGAATAGAAATGGAACGTATTTATTTAGTGTTTTGTTGTTTTTTTTTTAATTATAGAGTTCCCAGTTCTAAAATTAAACATTCTATCGCGGTGTTTTCTTGCCTGGGTTTAGGTAATGTCAAAACTGTCTGATGACATCTTGGCATCTGGTAGATTATATTATATATATATATGTAACTACGGCATTTTTACAGTAATGTGATGTTACGGACAAACTACTCTGGATAGAGATTTTAAAAAAAAAATTTTTTTTAACGCAAAAGCTACAAGTTTCACATGTAAAAAAAGACCAGTAAATAATGCGAACATGAAAGCGTTATATTCTGTTTTCAACTCATTTTTCATAATGTCACGCCATAAGTGATGTTTCTGCTGTCGACAAACGGCCAAAATGATTCACTTCTTCAATTCAAACTTGGTATCGACATTCGCGTACGAACTTATGGCTGAGGGAAGCATTTGGTGCAATGGTAAAGTGTCATGGCCGGTTCCACGCCCGAGCTGAGAAAGGAGGTGGACTGACCGGGGACCGGGTGCATCACTGGATCTAGCGGTAATAACGGAGACCCAGTCAGAAAAAATAAACCTGGCCTGCTGAAGACGAAGTGGGTCGCCTACCACGTGGAATCCAGTGGGAAAAAAACATCACGATACACACGCTTGGACAGGTCATGGCCGTGTGACAGTCGGAACTGACGTCACGTTGTAGTTCCCATCAGCAAACAACCCTGGGAGGAGTCAGGTCCCTTTCCTCGAAGGGGCTCACTCAAGAAAATGGTGGCTTTGTAAACTTAGAAAGTCAAGGTGGAAGGCAGAATAGAGCTACTGAGACGGGCCCTGATGGAGCAGTGGCTCAGTGGAATGCGCACGGAGTAAAGAACAAGGAGCCAGGACTTCCTCCACAAGAACAACGTAGTCTGCATCCAGGAAACACTCTTAGAAGAACTCCGGAGATTCTTTATAAGAGGTTACAAACCCTTTCCCAACATACAGAACAAACAGACTGAAGAACTCCAGAGATTCTTTATAAGAGGATACAAACCCTTTCCCAATATACAGAACAAACAGACTGAAGAACTCCAGAGATTCTTTATAAGAGGATACAAACCCTTTCCCAATATACAGAACAAACAGACTGAAGAACTCCAGAGATTTTTTATAAGAGGTTACAAACCCTTTCCCAACATACAGAACAAACAGACTGAAGAACTCCAGAGATTCTTTATAAGAGGTTACAAACCCTTTCCCAACATACAGAACAAACAGACTGAAGAACTCCAGAGATTCTTTATAAGAGGATACAAACCCTTTCCCAATATACAGAACAAACAGACTGAAGAACTCCAGAGATTCTTTATAAGAGGATACAAACCCTTTCCCAACATACAGAACAAACAGACTGAAGAACTCCAGAGATTCTTTATAAGAGGATACAACCCCCCCCCCTCTCATACAGAACAGATTGAAGAACTCCAGATATTCTCTATAACAGGATACAAACCCTCCCCCTCTACAGACCAAACAGACTGAAAGTCGGCATCATCCCAGCGCTGGAGGTAAGTAGGTCAGAGCAAAGCGAACTCCAACGTCTGACAGTAAAAACAAGCTGCCCCAGAGGCCCAATCATGAACTCTAACAGTTACAGCCCACGCACCACGGCCCTGGTGCTACACAAGGCAGAATTAGGAGACTAAAGTCATCACATCGTGGGGGACTCAACAGTCATCTCATCGTAGGGACTCAACAGTCATCTCATCATAGGGACTCAACAGTCATCTCATCGTAGGGGACTTCAGTAGTCATCTCATCGAGGGGGACTTCAGCAGTCATCTCATCGTAGGGGACTTCAACAGTCATCTCATCGTGGGGGACTTCACAGTCATCTCATCGAAGGGGATTTCAACAGTCATCTCATCGTAGGGGACATCAACAGTCATCTCATCGTAGGGGACTTCAACAGTCATCTCATCGTAGGGGACTTCAACAGTCATCTCATCGTGGGGGACTTCAACAGTCATCTCATCGTGGGGGACTTCAACAGTCATCTCATCGAAGGGGATTTCAACAGTCATCTCATCGTAGGGGACATCAACAGTCATCTGATCGTAGGGGACTTCAACAGTCATCTCATCGTAGGGGACTTCAACAGTCATCTCATCGAAAGGGACTTCAACAGTCATCTCATCGTAGGGGACATCAATAGTCATCTGATCGTAGGGGATTTCAACAGTCATTTCATCGTAGGGGACTTCAACAGTCATCTCATCGTAGGGGACTCAACAGTCATCTCATCGTAGGGGACTTCAACAGTCATCTCATCGTAGGGGATATTTCACAGTCATCTCATCGTAGGGGGTTTCAACAGTTATCTCATCGTAGGGGATTCAACAGTCATATCATCGTAGGCGATTTCAACAGTCATCTCATCGTAGGGGATTTCAACAGTCAACTGATCGCAGTAGATTTCAACAGTCATCTCATCGCATGGAATTTCAACAGTCATCTCATCGTGGGGGATTTCAACAATCATCTTATCGTGGTGGATTTCAACAGTCATCTCATCGTCGGGGACTTCAACAGTCATATCATCGTAGGGGATTTCTACAGTCATCTCATCGAAAGGGAATTTCAACAGTCATCTCATCGTAGAGTATTTCAACAGTCATCTCATACTAGGAGACTTCAACATTCATCTCATCGAAGGGGACTTCAACAGCCATCTCATCGTAGGGGACATCAACAGTCATCTCATCGTAGGGGACTTCAACAGTCATCTCATCGAAAAGGAATTTCAACAGTCATCTCATCGTAGAGTATTTCAACAGTCATCTAATCGTAGGGGACATAAACAGTCATCTCACCGTAGGGGATTTCAACAAACAGTCATCTCATCGTAGGGGACTCAACAGTCATCTCATCGTAGGGGACATCAACAGACATCTAATCGTAGGGGACATCAACAGTCATCTAATCGTAGGGGACATCAACAGTCATCTAATCGTAGGGGACATCAACAGTCATCTCATCGTAGGGGACTCAACAGTCATCTCAGCGTAGGGGACTTCAACAATTATCTCATCGTTGTAGATTTCAACAGTCATCTCATCGTGGGGGACTCAACAGTCATATCATCGTAGGGGACTTCAACAATTATCTCATCGTAGGGGCCTAAACAGTCATCTCATCGTAGGGGATTTCAACAGTCATATCATCGTAGGGGACTTCAACGGTCATATCATTGTAAGGGATTTCAACAGTCATCTCATCGTAGGGTATTTAAACAGTCATTTCATCGTAGGGAATTTCAACAGTCATTTCATCGTGGGGATTTCAACAGTCATCTCAATGTGGGGAACTTCAACAATCATCTGATTGTAGGGAACTTCAACAGTCATCTGATTGTGGGGGGCTTCAACAGTCATCTCATAGTGGGGAACTTGAACAATCGTCTCATTTTGGTGAACTTCAACAGTCATCTCATCGTAGAGTGCTCAACAGTCAGCTCATCGTAGGGAAATTAAACAGTCATCTCATCGTGGGGGACTTCAACAGTCATCTCATCGAAGGGGATTTCAACAGTCAGCTCATCGTAGGGGACTTCAACAGTCATCTCATCGTAGGGGACTTCAACAGTCATCTCATCGTAGGGGACATCAACAGTCATCTCATCGTAGGGGACATCAACAGTCATCTCATCGTAGGGGACTTCAACAGTCATCTCATCGTAGGGGATTTCAACAGTCATATCATCGTTGGGGACTTCAACAGTCACCTCATCGTAGGGGATATAAACAGTCACCTCATCGTAGGGGACATAAACAGTCATCTCATCGTAGGGGACATAAACAGTCACCTCATCGTAGGGGACATAAACAGTCACCTCATCGTAGGGGACATAAACAGTCACCTCATCGTAGGGGACATATACAGTCATCTCATCGTAGGGGACATAAACAGTCACCTCATCGTAGAGGACATAAACAGTCATCTCATCGTAGGGGACATAAACAGTCATCTCATCGTAGGGGACATAAACAATCATCTCATCGTAGGGGACATAAACAGTCACCTCATCGTAGGGGACATAAACAGTCATCTCATCGTAGGGGACATAAACAGTCATCTCATCGTAGGGGACATAAACAGTCATCTCATCGTAAGGGACATAAACAGTCATCTCATCGTAGGGGACATAAACAGTCACCTCATCGTAGGGGACATAAACAGTCACCTCATCGTAGGGGACATAAACAGTCACCTCATCGTAGGGGACATAAACAGTCACCTCATCGTAGGGGACTCAACAGTCACCTCATCGTAGGGGACATCAACAGTCAACTCATCGTAGGGGACATAAACAGTCATCTCATCGTAGGGGACTTCAACAGTCATCTCATCGTAGGGGACTTCAACAGTCACTTCATCGTAGGGGACTCAACAGTCATCTTATCGTGGTTGATTTCAACAGTCATCTTATCGTCGGGGACTTCAACAGTCATATCATCGTAGAGGATTTCAATAGTCATCTTATCGTGGTGGATTTCAACAGTCATCTCATCGTCGGGGATTTCAACAGTAATCTCATCGAAAGGGAATTTCAACAGTCATCTCATCGTAGAGTATTTCAACAGTCATCTCATAGTAGGAGACTTCAACGTTCATCTCATCGAAGGGGACTTCAACAGCCATCTCATCGTAGGGGACATCAACAGTCATCTCACCGTAGGGGATTTCAACAGTCATCTCATCGTAGAGTATTTCAACAGTCATCTCATAGTAGGAGACTTCAACATTCATCTCATCGTATGGGATTTCAACAGTCATCTCACCGTAGGGGATTTCAACAGTCATCTCATCGTAGAGTATTTCAACAGTCATCTCATAGTAGGAGACTTCAACATTCATCTCATCGTAGGGGATTTCAACAGTCATCTCACCGTAGGGGATTTCAACAGTCATCTCATCGTAGAGTATTTCAACAGTCATCTCATAGTAGGAGACTTCAACATTCATCTCATCGTAGGGGATTTCAACAGTCATCTAATCGTAGAGTATTTCAACAGTCATCTCATCGTAGAGTATTTCAACAGTCATCTCATAGTAGGAGACTTCAACATTCATCTCATCGTAGGGGATTTCAACAGTCATCTCACCGTAGGGGATTTCAACAGTCATCTCACCGTAGGGGATTTCAACAGTCATCTCACCGTAGGGGATTTCAACAGTCATCTCACCGTAGGGGACTTCAACTGCCATCTCATCGTAGGGGACATCAACAGTCATCTCACCGTAGGGGATTTCAACAAACAGTCATCTCATCGTAGGTGACTTCAACAGTCATCTCATCGTAGGGGACTTCAACAGTCAACTCATCGTAGGGGACTTCAACAGTCATCTCACCGTAGGGGATTTCAACAAACAGTCATCTCATCGTAGGGGATTTCAACAAACAGTCATCTCACCGTAGGGGATTTCAACAAACAGTCATCTCATCGTAGGGGACTCAACAGTCATCTCAGCGTAGGGGACTCAACAATCATCTCATCGTTGTGGATTTCAACAGTCATCTCATCGTGGGGGACTCAACAGTCATATCATCGTAGGGGACTTCAACGGTCATATCATTGTAAGGGATTTCAACAGTCATCTCATCGTAGGGTATTTAAACAGTCATTTCATCGTAGGCAATTTCAACAGTCATTTCATCGTGGGGATTTCAACAGTCATCTCAATGTGTGGAACTTCAACAGTCATCTGATTGTAGGGAACTTCAACAGTCATCTGATTGTGGGGGGCTTCAACAGTCATCTCATAGTGGGGAACTTGAACAATCGTCTCATTTTGGTGAACTTCAACAGTCATCTCATCGTATAGTGCTCAACAGTCAGCTCATCGTAGGGAAATTCAACAGTCATCTCATCGTAGGGGACTTCAACAGTCATCTCATCGTAGGGAACTTCAACAGTCATCTCATCGTAGGGGACTTCAGCAGTCATATCATCGTAGAGGATTTCAACAGTCATCTCATTGTAGGGAATTTCAACAGTCATTTCATCGTGGGGATTTCAGCAGTCATCTCCTTGTGGGGGGCTTCAACAGTCATCTCATAGTTTGGAACTTGAACAATCGTCTCATTTTGGTGAACTTCAACAGTCATCTCATCGTAGGGTGCTCAACAGTCATCTCATCGTAGGGGATTTCAACAGTCATCTCGTCGTAGGGGACTTCAACAGTCATCCATCGTAGGAAACTTCAACAGTCATCTCATTGTAGGGGACTTCAACAGTCATCTCATCGTAGGGGACTTCAACAGTCATCTCATCGTAGTGAATTTCAACAGTCATCTCATCGTAGGGGACTTCAACAGTCATCTCGTCGTAGGGGACTTCAACAGTCATCTCGTCGTAGGGGACTTCAACAGTCATCTCGTCGTAGGGGACTTCAACAGTCATCTCGTCGTAGGGGACTTCAACAGTCATCTCGTCGTAGGGAACTTCAACAGTCATTCACAAAGCTGAGGCTATGAAAAGAATGACCACAAAGGAGACGAGGCTGGGGACTGGATGATGGAGAGTAAGTTAATCCTCACTAATCCTCACTAATCCTTACTAATCCTTACTAATCAACTAAAGGAAGAGCCAACTTGGAGTAAGAAAATCACGTCTGACGTAACCATGGCAACAAATGACAATTATGCAATTTTGCTTATGACTCCTGTATTTTTCTATTTTCAGTCCCCGACTCCTGTATTTTTCTATTTTCAGTCTCCGACTCCTGTATTTTTCTATTTTCAGTCTCCGACTCCTGTATTTTTCTATTTTCAGTCCCCGACTCCTGTATTTTTCTATTTTCAGTCCCCGACTCCTGTATTTTTCTATTTTCAGTCCCCGACTCCTGTATTTTTCTATTTTCAGTCTCCGACTCCTGTATTTTTCTATTTTCAGTCTCCGACTCCTGTATTTTTCTATTTTCAGTCTCCGACTCCTGTATTTTTCTATTTTCAGTCTCCGACTCCTGTATTTTTCTATTTTCAGTCTCCGACTCCTGTACTTTTCTATTATCAGCCCCCGACTCCTGTATTTTTCTATTTTCAGCCTACATCTCCTGCATACATTTTACGTTTGTATTAACTCAACTAAACGTAAAAGTAAAAATACAACTGTGCCACTGAGTCAACATGGGCATCTGATTTTAGTGCCCGTATTTTCTTCACCTGAAACAGGATGGACGATGATGAGGCCTGGGGTTTTTCGTTTCCCGCTCCCAGCCCCATAAGATTAGGGCGCCTTCGGTCGGACTCAACCCAAAGACCTTCGCCATGAGAGAGAGAGACAGAGAGAGAGACAGAGAGAGAGACAGAGAGAGAGACAGAGAGAGAGACAGACAGACAGACAGAGACAGACAGAGAGAGATTGACTGAGTGATCTTTATTTCAAATGGGTTAAGAATTGGGCACACAGGCCCGATGACATTCTGCCCTTTATCATACATCTTTCACTCTATTCCAGACATTCTACAAATATGCTGTTCATATAACAAACATAACTAATATTGAAGCTGACAGACATAAAATAAAATATAACATTTACGTTGCGCTCTTATCCATTCACTCAGTACAGAAATAACTACATACATTATAAATGACTATCTACTAAACAAAATTTTCGGGACTATTCAGAATAAACAATTAACTGTATTCGGTGTCTGTAAGAGCAGTTTAAGATAACTTTTAAGTTTTATGATTCATGGAGACATGTAGTCGACATCAAATAGATACTGGGAAAGTTTGTAGTTGTAGGAAGGAGTATAATTTATGTTTTTTTTTATATACAGGATGGGAGAGTATTCCAAAGATGAGCAATAGAATAACTGAAGCTTATCTTGTAAAGATCAAGTCTAGGTTTTAGAAGTCATATGTTGTTGAAGATTTGGCTGCACTTTGGGCTAAATTTAAACAGGTTCCATAGATAAGGCGGGGCATGCCGTGAAAGAATTTGATGTACCAACTTGGCTTTGTTGAAGAGGAACCTATTCTTAACAGGCAGTATTTTGATACGTTTGTGCTGGTTAGTTGTTTGTGCTTGATCTTTGTCACTAATAAGCTTTACTGCTCGCTTTTGAAGTGAGCAAAGCCTCTTTGTATTTGACACTGAGCACTGAGCAACCATCCCAGATTGTTGAGCAATAGTCTAAATGTGTTTGTATATGTGATATGTAGTATGTCTCCTTTCTGTCTTGATCGATAAAATGCTTAAGTTTGGCTAATTGGTACAGTTTTTGTGCGATGAGTTTTGTTAGACCTTGCATATGAGAGTTCCAGGTCTGATGTTGGTCAATAATAAGACCTAGTGTTTTATGCTCGCTAACGTTTTCTGTCTGCGATGTTTCCGTGCTGAACCGAAGTGTTGTTTTTGTTGCATTTTGTAGTTTCTGTCTTGTTGTTATGAGCATTGATTTTGTTTTATTGGTATTTATAATCGTGCCATTGTTTTTGCTCCATCTAATTAAATTGTATAACTCGACTTGAAGAGTTGATTCTAGATTAATACAATCGTAGTCACTGGTGTAGACTGTGCCATCATCGCAAAAAGGGCACAAGAAGTGTGTTTAAGATGAAGTGGAAGATCATTGATATAGATAGTAAAGAGCAACGGGCCTAGAATAGAACCTTGAGGAACACCAGTGTCAACTATAGCAGAATTTGATAGAGAATTGTTGAAGAATACTACCTGTTGTCTGTCTGAAAGAAACGATGCAATTAATTTTATTAGGTCAGGGTGCAGTCTATAAGTCTTTATTTTTCTTACAAGAATATCGTGGTCAATCATATCAAATGCCGTTTTAAAGTCGACAAAGATGGCACCACATAGTCTGTCGTCATTTATGTTTACTAACTAGTTTTCTATAATTTTGGTAAGAGCTGTGTGGCAGGAATGATTGGGTCTAAAGTCTGACTGACTGTCTATGAGTAAATTGTTCTCTTGCATGTGTCGTAGTGTTATTTTGTGTATGTGTTTTTCGAGTGGTTTTGATAATGATGATAATATGGATACTGGTCTATAGTTGGTAAGATTGTTGGATGAGCCAGATTTAAAGCGAGGATACACCTTAGCAGTTTTAAAAGCCTCAGGGAAATAACATTTTGCAATGCACTGATTGTAAATATATGTTAGTGTATGTGAAATGACAGGTGCAGCATAACGTAAGATCTTATTACTAATATCATCAAGCCCAGCTGTATTGTTGTTTTTTAAGGTTAAGAGATAACTGTGAACTTCACTGACTGTTAAGAATGGAATGTGTAACTGTTTAAAATCAGTACATCTGCTGTCCAGGAATGTTTGTAGTTCATGTAAGTCGCATACAGGAGCTGGTATTGATGATTTAAGGACGTTGATTTCTTCTCTGAAATGTGTACTGATATGTGCGCTAGTGTATGGACTTGATGGCTTGAAAATCAAGTTAAACAAAATTTGATAGGGTATTTATGGCTTTCCAAATTGATTTCCTGTCTGATTTATTCTGTACTAGATTCCTAAAGTAATTATTTCCTCTTGTCTTATTAAGTATTGAACTTTGTTTCTGAGTGAACGGTAGGTCCTAAAGTCCTTGATTTTGTGCCCGGTCACGATCTTTCATGGCATGTAATATTTCAGGTGTTATCCAAGGTGACTTCGTCTGGTGTTTTACTCTCACCTCTTTCATGGGGACATGTTTGTCTAATATACCTCTGAAGATCTTTAGCAAATATTATATTGCCTCATCAGGGTCAGTTAGTTGGTACCCCTGTGTTAGTGAAGATGCTTGTAAATCATTAAGGAATCTTCTTCGTTCGCTTCTACCACCAAGACCGCCCCGTGATCGTCCTGAATTTACTCCTGTGGTCCTTGATAGGTCCCATGGTCCCCTTATGGTCCCCGAAAGGACCATACGAGATCCACGAATGGACCACAAGAGGTTCAAAGTATCGCAGGGCTTGAGCCTGTATCCTTGGTGGTTCTCAGAAGCAGGATTGCGTGACACCGTGGTTTTCGTTGCACCAGTTTAATCTAGAGTTGGACTTTCTCACCGGAAAACCTCGACATGTTTTGGATATCAGTATATCCCCGCTGGGTGAGAGGTGTTGCACGTCCAGCCTAGAGTTGGACTTTCTCACAGGAAAACCTCAGCGTGATTAGGATACGCATACATCCCCGCTGGGTGAGAGGTGGTTGCCTATCTAGACTGTACTGGTCCAGTGTCTCCGGCTTCAGCATTTTGTGGTCGTGGCCACTACCCTTCCTAGTTGTGACCAGGACGGAGCTTTTGTCCAGGAGGACGAATCCTCGCCACTATTAAGTTTCACCTCTAGGTTGAGCCGATTTAGGCATATTATCCCAATATGGGCGTGTTTAGAACGTGACCGACCTCTAGAGCGGAGGTACCGTGACATGAGTAGCCATCAAGTTTCACCCCTGGTTTAAGCCGGTTTAGGCACATTTCACCAGTATCGGTGTATATCGGACGTGGCCGGCTTCTAGAGCAGAGGTGCCCTGGTATGAGTAGCCCTCGGCGCGAGATCACTGGACATAGCGACTAAGCTTCACTTTATCCTTTCCATCACCTTTTCCCATCGGCGACGCACGGCAACCCTAATTTCTTTTTCACATTTTCTTCATTGGCCGGGAGGAGTTTCAACTCCACGCGCGGGATCCGAAGAATCTCGCCAGCAGTGTCCTAACCTCTGTAACACAATAATTGGTGTATAAGTATACAACTATACACTAAACACTGCAGTAAAGCTGCGACAAACGTTTTTGTATGTCTATTTCTCATTCGATCTTCCGTCGCGCCTCTCTCAGCACTTAGTCACATCTCCTCACCATATCCAAAGCATCCCAGTTGTAACTTACTAATCCCTTGCCATTATCACTAGCCTTCGTTCTTCCCGTCTTCACACTTTACCATGCCATCCGCTAAGGAATATCTTAAATCCCTCAAATCTTTCATTCGCTTTTCGTTCCGCCTTCTTCCGCCACATATATCTAGCACAGCCACAGAACTAGCTTTCACAATCTACAAGAAGACAAAATTCGCCTCCCACCTCCACTTTCTGAACTATTGTCTGCGCCACAAAATCATTCCTAAAGGTTTCTCGTCTACTTTTCACCCCGCGGCCGGTACACTCCACGTGGTTGAACAGACTTCTGGACAAGATCGAGAAAAATTGCTCGCGGCTCAGAATGAGCTGTATCATTCAGAATCACAGACGCCTGTTGTCCAACCTCGATCGGGTCAAAGATAACCTTGAACGCCGCCTTCACTCCTACACATCGGACAACCGTGTTCTCTTTCTTCTTATCAAACACATTATACACGTCACAAATCGCCAGCTTTACCAGTTTTATGCCTCTGGCAAAGAACATAAACTTAACCGACTTCTACCACAGCCGGTCTCTTCTACTTCTAGAGGTGAACCACTTTCCAAACAGCCCACCTCTTCTGCTACACCTGACCAACAGACTTCTATCTCACTTGACCATCAGACACTTGTAACACCCCCTGAACTACCTTCCCAGATTACACAGCATATTCAAGTACCCGCACCCCCATCCTCAGATGATACCCCATCTCCTCCTCATCCTCCTCTAGCCTCTAATGTAGTTTGTATTCCCCCCGACTTGCCCCTTTCTGATGATGAAAAACTAGTTCTGGCCAAGGGTCTTAAGTTTATTCCCACTCGACCTCGTTGTGATCGCTATTTCTTACTCCGCGATGTTAAACAATTTCACCGTCGATTAGGGCTTAAATATCACTTTGCTAACAAAGAGTCCAACCAACCCACACAAGACCCCGATAACCCATTTTCACGTTACGACCACCATAAATATAGCTGGACACCTTCCCCCGGGGCTTCCCAAGCTTTAGATCTTTATTGATACGACGTGGCGTGAGATTCTTAACCTCAAGCACCAAGAATTCGACATTTTAACCTAAATAAGGGAGAGTCCAGAGCATTGTCCACTCTGAAACATCGAAATGACATTGTAATCAAGCCAGCAGATAAGACCAGCAATCTCGTAGTTTGGAAAAAAGATTTATATATCGCGGAAGGAATGTCCCAACTCAGCAATACAAAATTCTATGCCCCAGCGAAAAACGATACACCCGTTCTAATAATGACATAGTGGAAGCAACCATTAAAGATCTAATCACAGAAGGTGGCCTCCCACCCCAAGCTATTTCTCTTCACATTAAGGACAGCTGTTTAGGCACACCCACTTTCTATCTTCTTCCTAAAATCCACAAACCAGGTAACCCTGGACGCCCATTGTATCAGCGTGTTCATGCCCCACTGAGCACATTTCTGATTTTTTAGATAGCATTTTCCAGCCTCTTGTACAAAGACTACCCTCCTTTTGAAAGACACCAACCACGCATTAACAATTTTTGATACAATCACACTCTCTCAACACACACCTATCACATCTTTCTCCTTGATGTCTGCTCTCTTTACACTTCTATCCCACATAAGGATGGACTCTTAGCACTCCGCCATTTTCTCGACAAAGACCCTCACCCCACAACTAACACTGACACCATAATTAGACTTACAGAGCTAGTACTAAACCAAAATTCTTTCGAATTCAACGGCGAATACTTCGAGCAAATCAGTGGTGTTGCATGGGAACAAAAATGGGCCCAGTTATGCATGTCTATTTATGGGCTTTCTGGAAGTCAAATTATGGAAACCTACACTGGCAGATTTCCAGAATTCTAAAAAGGTACATCGATGATGGCATTGGAATTACAAGTATGCCACATGAAGACCTTGAAAAATTTATTGAATTCGCCAATACACTCATAAGAACATAAAATTCACTTATGAAATCTCTGACAAGTCTGTTAATTTTTTAGACATTAAAATTCTATTGGCACAAAAAGGCTTGTCACCTCTGTATTTTACAAGCCCACCGATAGCCACACCTATTGCTTTACACCTCCTCCCATCCTGAGGCCTGTAAGAACTCCATCCATATTCCCAACTCCTCCGTCTTCGCCGCATATGTCAGGATAATTTGGACTTTTTAGATCAGTCCAACAAGTTATTAGAATTTTTCCGTCATCGCCACTACCAGAAAAGGTCCTTCGTAAAGCCTTCAACCGTATCCAATAGTGAGCCGCAAAGAAGTATTCAGGAAAAAGCCTGTTACTCCATCTGACAGAGTTAAGTAGTACTGCCTTTCCACCCACACGGTCAGATGGTTAAGAAAATCCTTTATCGTCATCTGCGATAATCCAACTCGACTCCGACACTCGTAACATTTTCTCTATGAAGCCCCCTATTGGCATACAAACGTGAGCCAAACCTTAAGGACATCCTCGTCCACAGCCACTTGAAGCAGAGCCTTAAGTATGTTGGCACCAGAAAATGTAACCGCCCCCGCTGCGTTACCAGACCAGAGGTGCCGTGATTTGACTGTTTGCTTCGCTTTATTCTTTCAACCACCTTTTCCGCAGTGATGCTGCGCGGCAACCTCATTTGCAAATTTCTTCATTGGCCGGGAAGAGCACCGCTCCACGCACGGCAGCTGAAGATCTCGCCAACAGCGGACATCACAAGATGAAAAGGAAAGAAAAAAAAACTGAACTTCAACAAAATCCTATTTTCTAACACTAACTTTTTCAGTGCACCTGGCACGACACAGATTCCCGCTAATTTAAAAAAATAGAAACAAAACAAAACAAAACAAAACAAAACAAAAATGCTTGTTAACTTCCAAGGAATGGAGCATTTTCCCAGATAATGTGAAACAATCACGTAAAATGCACTTTGATGAATAACCGGGAATGTTCTTCGTGTTAAGCTCAAAGACAAGTCTTAGGATTTCCTTACAATCTTATACATTAAAAAAAAGAAATTAGTATTCTTTCAACAATTTTCATAATACAATCTACGCCAGAGACAGAACTACAAAATTAAGACTTTTCAAGGCATGCATCTTTCCCATTGCAACATATGCCCATTAGACCTGGACACTTAACAAACAGCTGAGAAACACATAAACACTTTTGAATATAATGCTACAGAAGAGTTCTTCAAATATCATGGACACAAAATAAAAAGAACAAATACATCCATACTACAAGAACTTAATATTGAAGAAAGCTGGTTAGTAAAGAAGATTAAACAGAGAACTTAAATATTTTGGACACATTAAACGTCATGATCATTTAGAGAAGATCGTCTTGGAAGGGTACATAATGAGAAAAAGAAAGAGAGGAAGACCAAGGCGAAGATTTCTGCAAGAATCGTTGTTGATCTGCAAATGAATGCATCAGCAGCAGGCCATCTTGCTTACAACCGAGAGGCCTACAGGAGTGCTGTTAGGGAGGCAAATTCTGCAAGTGACATGCAATGACTGAGTGACTAACTAATCTATCTCAGGACCCCCCCCCCCCCCCTCTAATTTGGTGAAAATGAATCACTGCTGTAAAATAAACTGGTATAAAAGACAAAAACTGCGCCATCATAAAAACCACTTACCTTCTCATTGTTCTTGCTATGTAAGAAAACAGAAAGCAGACAAAATGTTTTCTGATATTTACCCCGACTCTTCCGCATCTGGCAGGGTCCGCTCCCACAACTGGCTTTGCACTCGCAGTAATTTATGATCGTGTCCAGAATCTTGGAGACTCGGCCACCGTTGACTTACGTACGTTCGGATACTTCTCTGGAGGGTGGAACATAAGAAGTAC
>CM019713.1:81300539-81311740 GCA_009760885.1 Achatina immaculata | reverse complement strand
GACACTAAGATATTCAGACAGACTCAGAGATGAAGATATTAGGATACTAAGATATTCAGACAAAGACTCAGAGATGAAGATATTAGGACACTAAGATATTCAGACAAAGACTCAGAAATGAAGATATTAGGACACTAAGATATTCAGACAAAGACTCAGATAGCGAAGATATTAGGACACTAAGATATTCAGACAGACTCAGAGATGAAGATATTAGGACACTAAGATATTCAGACAAAGACTCAGAGATGAAGATATTAGGACACTAAGATATTCAGACAAAGACTCAGATAGCGAAGATATTAGGACACTAAGATATTCAGACAAAGACTCAGATAGCGAAGATATTAGGACACTAAGATATTCAGACAAAGACTCAGATAGCGAAGATATTAGGACACTAAGATATTCAGACAGACTCAGAGATGAAGATATTAGGACACTAAGATATTCAGACAAAGACTCAGAGATGAAGATATTAGGACACTAAGATATTCAGACAAAGACTCAGAGATGAAGATATTAGGACACTAAGATATTCAGACAAAGACTCAGAAATGAAGATATTAGGACACTAAGATATTCAGACAAAGACTCAGATAGCGAAGATATTAGGACACTAAGATATTCAGACAGACTCAGAGATGAAGATATTAGGACACTAAGATATTCAGACAAAGACTCAGAGATGAAGATATTAGGACACTAAGATATTCAGACAAAGACTCAGATAGCGAAGATATTAGGACACTAAGATATTCAGACAAAGACTCAGATAGCGAAGATATTAGGACACTAAGATATTCAGACAAAGACTCAGATAGCGAAGATATTAGGACACTAAGATATTCAGACAGACTCAGAGATGAAGATATTAGGACACTAAGATATTCAGACAAAGACTCAGAGATGAAGATATTAGGACACTAAGATATTCAGACAAAGACTCAGAGATGAAGATATTAGGACACTAAGATATTCAGACAAAGACTCAGAAATGAAGATATTAGGACACTAAGATATTCAGACAAAGACTCAGATAGCGAAGATATTAGGACACTAAGATATTCAGACAGACTCAGAGATGAAGATATTAGGACACTAAGATATTCAGACAAAGACTCAGAGATGAAGATATTAGGACACTAAGATATTCAGACAGACTCAGAGATGAAGATATTAGGACACTAAGATATTCAGACAAAGACTCAGATAGCGAAGATATTAGGACACTAAGATATTCAGACAGACTCAGAGATGAAGATATTAGGACACTAAGATATTCAGACAGACTCAGATAGGTAGATTGAGACCAGGAGAGATGTGCAGATGGGAACAAACAGCTACAGATAGATATAGTAGGAGTTTTAGAGAGATTTAGTTGAAGTGCACCTTGTGAAATAGACAGAGATCTAGAATCAGATAGTCATGCTGAAGTAATGAAACTACATGCTAGACTGATATGCAGATACTTAGGAGAGCTAGAGAATAGATATTGAGATCATGTTTAGCGAACAGAAAGAACTTGACTTACATTTAGCCAAAGGTTCATGGGAGAGAGAGAAAGAGACAGATTATTTAAATGCTCATGTAAACCAGTTGATATGCACTTTAAGAATGAGTTCTACTTTGTTTATGCCTTTTCTGTTGAACTATTGGAAATTCTACCCCATTTTTATAAGGCTCAGCTGGTGCAGATAAACTGTAATTCTCGTCACGGACAAATGGAGTCACAGTACTTGTGCAAGAAGTTTCTGTGTGACAGTGTTTAAAATCCAACACAAGTAGTTTATCTCTTCTCGTGTCTAAGGACTAAAATTGGTCACTTCCGGTTTGTGTCTATAGTTCCGTGGAGCTGTATGTCGCTACATGCTTTGTTTCATTTAGAACCCGGTGTAACATTTAGATTGTAAACATTTAGTGCGCATTCCCCATGACCCTGTTCATCATGGCCGAAGGATGCCTAGTAACGAGGGAGAAAATCAAAGTGATCGAGGTGAACTTTCAATTTTTGGTGACGTAGATAGGGATATAGATATATAGTCTGTGACCAGACCACTGTTCTTGAATGTATCCCAAGTAGACCTAGACATATTAGATTACTGGAGAAGTAGAAGGTTATTTCAGACATTATTTTAGTGAGAATGGTCCATATTTTAGTGAGAATGGTCCATATTTTAGTGAGAATGGTCCATATTATATTGGCTCACAAGACGAGACAAACAAGTAGTTATAGACATCTCAGATGGTACGTACTGTACATCTAGACCTAGGCGATAGTAAGTAGGACACAATTATTGTCTAAAAACGTCACATCTTTTTTCCTAAAAAAAAACTCTGCATTTACGAAATCTTCATACATTTTTAGTTATTTTGAAACATAATAAGTACACTTATCATGGAAAAACAGTATTTCATTTCACTTTTGAACTATACCCCTGATACATATCAAGACCTGTGCTTTTACTTCGGCACAAAATGGAATGTCCGTGTTTCTTCCTGCGGCATGGGAAGAGATAATATTAAACTTGAAAATGGTTGCAGTGTTGGCACACACTTTTATTTATTTGGTGGTGGAACTTTTAAAATATTCAAAGATACATGTGATTTCAAACTTTTGCTTTGGCTTTGTGTGTGGCCATGTTTCTTCTAGTTGTCTGGATAAAAGATTGGATTCATTTTTGTTCTACTTCTCTAGATAGAAGATTGGGTTAATGTTTGTGGATGTTGTTTTGCACGAATGATAAACTTGCAGTTTCTGAAACTGCCTGGACAGTGGGCATGAGATCATTTTGTACGATTCTTATTTATTGTTTCTGGAAGCATTTGTGGTGACATAGATAGTAGATTTGTCAGTCGTATCCTGGGAGCATTTGTGGTGACATAGATAGTAGATTTGTCAGTCATATCTTGGAAGCATTTGTGGTGACACAGATAGTAGATTTGTCAGTCGTATCCAGGACAGTGTGACGTGAAATTTCACATTTAAAACACTGAACATCATGTAGCAGAAGAGCTGAGAGTATGTAGGGTCATAGTCATGTAGGACATAGTTTAGTTACAGCATTGCTTGGGGTGGAGATAGTTTGGTTACAGCATTGCTTGGGGTGGAGATAGTTTGGTTACAGCATTGTTTGGGGTGGACATAGTTTGCTTACAGCATTGTTTGGGGTGGACATAGTTTAGTTACAGCATTGCTTGGGGTGGAGATAGTTTGGTTACAGCATTGTTTGGGGTGGACATAGTTTGCTTACAGCATTGCTTGGGGTGGACATAGTTTGCTTACAGCATTGTTTGGGGTGGACATAGTTTGCTTACAGCATTGCTTGGGGTGGACATAGTTTGCTTACAGCATTGTTTGGGGTGGACATAGTTTGCTTACAGCATTGCTTGGGGTGGACATAGTTTGGTTACAGCATTGTTTGGGGTGGACATAGTTTGCTTACAGCATTGCTTGGGGTGGACATAGTTTGGTTACAGCATTGCTTGGGGTGGACATAGTTTGGTTACAGCATTGCTTGGGGTGGACATAGTTTGGTTTCACATTGCTTGGGGTGGACATAGTTTGGTTACAGCAAAGGTGGGGGGGGGGGATTTAACATATCAGCTGAAACTATCAGTTCACAGAATTTGGCCATGTCTGAGATATGACAGTCACTGAAAAGCAGGGAACAACCATTCAAGAACATGTGTCTCTTTCCCAATTAGTGGTCTCAGATAACATACTTCTATGGTTTAATCTGGGTTACAGGTTACAGATTACATGACGGGCATTCATGATTGTAGTCTGTGGGTCATAGGTTATAGATTACATGATTCACGTTCATTATTGTAGTCTGTGGGTCACAGATTATAGATTACATGATGGGCGTTCATGATTGTAGTCTGTGGGTCACAGATTACATGATGGGCGTTCATGATTGTAGTATGTGGGTCACAGATTACATGATGGGCGTTCATGATTGTAGTATGTGGGTCATAGAAAACTTGACAGACATCTGAGGATCTAGGTTGGCTATGATTCACCAGCCCTGAGGCAGTTGGGTCAGCAGTGAGTCGCTAAAATATGCTTCATCCAGCACAATGGAGAGCATCTTGACCATCAGTACAGTTCGTATTTACAGACACATAGAATGATAGTAGCAGATCTTTATACTTCTGTATCTATTATTCTTTGGAAGATATATTTTGTCTGATTATCTGAAGTATGAGTTATCTTTATCATGCATTTATTGAATGATTGCTAAAATGTATGATGATGTTTGTGAATTATTCACCATCTTATCATCTGTTTTGATGATCTATTTTTGTTATGAAATATTTCATGTGACAGTGATGTTATAATGCATGAAATATGTGAGTTGTAGGCATCATAATTTGTTGGGTGTAATTGCTGATATAACCTCAAACCGGTCTCACACAACATGATGTAATGGCCAGGATATTCCTGAAAATTTTCATAGGCTTTACGAGTTCTTAGATTTAGAGCTAGTGGAGTTTGTAACTGTTATATGACCTAAAATGCCCTTGATGTTTTAGAACGGCGGGAATGTCAAGTCAAGCAGTTTGTTTTTTTGTATATGGGATGTAAGTTAATGAGCAGTTGCTGGTAGATTGTGCAGGTCGTGGTATAAAAGCTGCTATATTCAAGGGAAGTAATTCCAAATACAGCAGTTGCACATAAGGGAGATAACAGAAAACACAACAAACAACGAACTACAGCATTCATTGAGGGCTGGAGGAAGAGCTGATCCAGTTCTGTGTTCCTGCTACCACGTGAGCAAAAACAGAGGAAATTAATTTGTGCACAAAAGATAAATATTGAAGAATAATGAAGCTTATTTTACTTGTTATCTGTTAATTTTTGTTTAAGGTTTATTTCAATGAAAAAAAACATATTTTATCAGCGTGTTTTGTGATTGTGTAAACTTGGATCTTTTGGGTCAGTTTTAATATTTGTATGTTTGTTTCTTTCTTTGAATTATTATGCAAGAAACAACTGAGAAATATTTTGGCACATCACTTGAGAAGAAAACAACACATGCTATAAATAATGAAAGCACAGATGGATCTAAGTTAATTATTAGTAACTTTGAGATAAAGAGCAAAATAATCAAGAAACTTTCAGGTTGTCAGGCAGTTCTCAGCTAACCTCCTGAATACTTTCACCCAGTGGCTACAGTTTACTCAGTGTAAAGTCTTGTCTGTGCTGTTTGATCATCTTAGAGGGAATGCTGAACCAGTGGACAGTAAACTAGCAGTCTAAAGTTTTCATACAATAAAACTAAGGATAAGCTGTTGGCAGAGATAATGTGTTGGCTAACAAATAGTAGCAATTTAATTTCATAGACTGTAAATTAACAGACAACAAAAGCTGACTTTAATTATAGTCATTTATTACTGAACATTAAAAGTATGGATTAAAAAGGTTTGGGCTTCTGTTGGCTGATCTCTGGACATGTGATCATATTGTTCAGTTCCATTGGCTAATGTCTGGGCATGTGATCATGTTGTTCAATTCCATTGGCTAATCTATGGACATGTGACCATGTTGTTTGAGACCTTGTTAATGGACACGCACAATATTAATCATATGTGGTTGGCTGTTTTCTGGACTTGATGTATTAATATATCAGATTAATTAATTTTTTTTTTCTTAAAACACACAATAATTACAGCTTTTTTCTGATGGGAAATATTTTCTCTTTGCTGTGTGTTCACATTTGAATGCCTGAATATGTTGCCAATTATCTGGAGAAAAAGGTGGTCTTTGTAAAATGTTGGACTGAAACTGTTTTTTTATTTTGTTTTTAGTCATAAAACTTCATCACATCCAGGGGTTGCATAAAACACTGGGACTGTCTACTTTACTCATCTTGAACCTTCCACCGTTATCTCCAGTATTTGCCATTCCTTCACATCAGAACTCTGTTCCTGTAGCCTCCCATTTGTGTAAAGTAATGCCACTCCTTCTGTTTTATCTTAGAGTTTTAACATTCTTTTAAAAATAAAACTAAGAATCTGAAAACATCAGTAGAAATAATAAGTAGAATATGTCAATCTTGTCCTTGAAAGGGCAAGTGAAAAATGTGCCCGCTCAAATTGTTGACAAGACGTTACATAGTTCTTGTGAATGGGTCACAACTCACTTTCATAGTGTAGTCAAAAGGTCAAGTTTCCATTTCCACGGCATTGAGGCATATTGAGGATACAGTGTTGGGCCTGTATTTTCCATGACCTTCGGCACATGAAAGTTTGATGTGGTTAGTATCATGCCTGGCCACATTTACTTTCCCAGAATTCTCATTTTTAGAGGCTGGCTTAACCCGGGGGGGGGGGGGGGGGGTTTGTTGTGTAGAAGAAAAAAAAAATCCCACTGCTGGGACTGAACCCGGTACCACTGGATTAGTAAATCAAGTGCCTAACTACTCAGCCAACCAGGCCGCCTATTTTCACAATGTAGCGCTTTTAAATATGGGTTATTTCCCTTACTATAGATGTTTCTTACACAAAATGTGATAGATGTTATCACATATGTTTGTGACATGTCACTTTAGTTGACAGATGAGATAAAGTTGAGCTGGCCTGTTTTATTTCATTTTTCAAAATATATATCAGTACAGAGAAAGTGTTGATGTGTACTTTCTTACTATAAATACACTCTTTGTATGGTCATTGATGAACAAATCAATTTGTTTTCTTCATAGATTACAAAACAAACAAACAAAAAATACAGATCCAGTTTTGACCTCTCAACTTTCACAATATCTGTTAGCACATACCTGTGATCTCTCTACTTTCAGTGTCTGTTAACACATGATCTCTCAACTTCACAACAGCTTTCAGCAGATATGTGATCTCTCTACTTTCACAGTATCTTTTAGCAGACATGTGATCTCTCTACTTTCACAATATCTTTTAGCAGACATGTGCTCTCTCTACTTTCACAGTATCTTTTAGCAGACATGTGATCTCTCTACTTTCACAATATCTTTTAGCAGACATGTGCTCTCTCTACTTTCACAGTATCTTTTAGCAGACATGTGCTCTCTCTACTTTCACAATATCTTTTAGCAGACATGTGATCTCTCTACTTTCACAGTATCTTTTAGCAGACATGTGATCTCTCTACTTTCACAGTATCTTTTAGCAGACATGTGATCTCTCTACTTTCACAATATCTTTTAGCAGACATGTGATCTCTCTACTTTCACAGTATCTTTTAGCAGACATGTGATCTCTCTACTTTCACAATATCTTTTAGCAGGCATGTGATCTCTCTACTTTCACAGTATCTGTTAACAAACAGACATTGTCTGGGTCTCTCAGATTTTATATTTGTTCTCTGTACATAATGAAGAGAACTTTCATGCATGGTTACCAGGGAAGTTTTGAAAGTGATAATGGCAAGTCTTTAAATTCATCACAATCATCATGTTACTAACATTGCCTGTGTTCTGTCACCTTGTTACTTCAAATCACAGAAAAATAAAAAAAAATTTTTTTGATTTTCTTGAGAAAATTTCAGTTTTACAGGATGATTTACAGTGAATTGTGGTGAATGATTTAGTGAATGTTGACATGTTGATGTAAATGGTGACTTGGGATGGGAGAAAGAAACAAGGAAAGTTGTCCAGAGAACTGGTATGGCTGAAAGATAGAGGGAGTGTTGCCTGGAGAACTGGTGTAGAGAAAAATACAGGGAGTGTTGTCTGGAGAACTGGTGTAGAGAAAAATACAGGGAGTGTTGTCTGGAGAACTGGTGTAGAGAAAATTACAAGGAGTGTTGTCTTGAGAACTGGTGTGGCTGAAAGATACAGGGAGTGTTGTCTGGAGAACTGGTGTGGCTGAAAGATACAAGGAGTGTTGTCCGGAGAACTGGTGTGAGAGAAAGATACAAGGAGAATTGTCCAGAGAACTGGTGTGAGAGAAAGATACAAGGAGTGTTGTCCGGAGAACTGGTGTGGCTGAAAGATACAAGGAGTGTTGTCCGGAGAACTGGTGTGGCTGAAAGATACAAGGAGTGTTGTCCGGAAAACTGGTGTGAGAGAAAGATACAAGGAGAATTGTCCAGAGAACTGGTGTGAGAGAAAGATACAAGGAGTGTTGTCCGGAGAACTGGTGTGGCTGAAAGATACAAGGAGAATTGTCCAGAGAACTGGTGTGAGAGAAAGATACAAGGAGTGTTGTCCAGAGAACTGGTGTGGGAGAAAGATACAAGGAGAATTGTCCAGAGAACTGGTGTGAGAGAAAGATACAAGGAGTGTTGTCCAGAGAACTGGTGTGGCTGAAAGATACAAGGAGAATTGTCCAGAGAGCTGGTGTGAGAGAAAGATACAAGGAGTGTTGTCCGGAGAACTGGTGTTGGAGAAAGATACAAGGAGTGTTGTCCAGAGAACTGGTGTGAGAGAAAGATACAAGGAGTGTTGTCCGGAGAACTGGTGTTGGAGAAAGATACTTACTAGCTCTCTTCACCCTTACTCTCTCTCACTCTTCATTCTCCCTCTCCCTCTCTCCATAATAAAAATTCCCCAAAGTGCAGTCGCCGTTTCTCGAGCCATATACGATGCACCTATAATCTGGACAGATTCATTATACATATATAAATAGTCATATTTTCCATGAATAATATGATAGCGTAACTACTAAAATAAACAAGCGAAGGTAAATGTAACCCTGTCATGCCTTAGAGGCACATAGGGATATGGTGTTAGTGCCTATTTTCCTTAGAGGCACATAGGGATATGTTGTTAGTGCCTATTTTCCTTAGAGGCACATAGAGATATGGTGTTAGTGGCTATTTTCATTAGAGGGCACATAGGAATGTGGTGTTAGTGCCCGTATTTTCCTTAGAGGCACGTAGGGATATGGTGTTAGTGCCTATTTTCCTTAGAGGCACATAGGGATATGGTGTTAGTGCCTATTTTCCTTAGAGGCACATAGGAATATGGTGTTAGTGCCCGTATTTTCCTTAGAGGCACATAGAGATATGGTGTTAGTGCCTATTTTCCTTAGAGGCACATAGGAATATGGTGTTAGTGCCCGTATTTTCCTTAGAGGCACATAGAGATATGGTGTTAGTGCCCATATTTTCCTTAGAGGCACATAGAGATATGGTGTTAGTGCCTATTTTCCTTAGAGGCACATAGAGATATGGTGTTAGTGCCCATATTTTCCTTAGAGGCACATAGAGATATGGTGTTAGTGCCTATTTTCCTTAGAGGCACATAGAGATATGGTGTTAGTGCCCATATTTTTCTTAGAGGCACATAGGAATATGGTGTTAGTGCCTATTTTCCTTAGAGGCACATAGGGATATGGTGTTAGTGCCCATATTTTCCTTAGAGGCACATAGAGATATGGTGTTAATGCCTATTTTCCTTAGAGGCACATAGGGATATGGTGTTAGTGCCCATATTTTGCTTAGAGGCACGTAGGGATATGGTACTAGTGCCTATTTTCCTTAGATGCACATAGGGATATGACCTGTCAGCACACTAGAGGGTGATATGGTCAGTATCACACCTGGCCGCCTTTCCTTCCCCAACTCCAGAAGAAGTCAGGTAACCATTTCTACAGCTGGGTGAATGGGGGTGCCTCTGGCCGGATTCGAACCCGACCTTCGCCATGAGAGACGAGTGCACTAACCACTTCACCACTCAGACATATCCATATATTTATTTTCCTGTATACAACAGTAAGTGTCATTTTGATTACGTTAGTGAGCATTTTATTAAACATAATATTCTTTTTTTTTTCCTTACAAATTTATTACAGGTTTACAGACATATTGTTTACCACAAAAAAAATTCATACCGCAAAATAGGGAGACTATTTTTTTTTTTATCCCGGTAAAGAGTCGGACAAGCCTCAGTAAGTCATTTGCATGTCCCTTGCGGAACTTTGCCTTTCTAACAGCTCTCCTGTAGGCCTCTCAGTCAGTCAGTCATTTGTATATCCCTTGCGGAACTTTGCCTTTCTAACAGCTCTCCTGTAGACCTCTCAGTCAGTCAGTCATTTGTATATCCCTTGCGGAACTTTGCCTTTCTAACAGCTCTCATGTAGGCCTCTCAGTCAGTCAGTCATTTGTATATCCCTTGCGGAACTTTGCCTTTCTAACAGCTCTCCTGTAGGCCTCTCAGTCAGTCAGTTATTTGCATGTCCCTTGCGGAACTTTGCCTTTCACACATACATAATATATACATATATACATACATACATAAAACAATTCATACATACATACATAATATATACATACATACATACATAATACATACATACATAAAACATAATTCATACATAATACATACATATATAAAACATAATTCATACATACATACATACATAATATATACATAATACATACATACATTCATACATACATACCTAATACATATATACATTCACACATACGTACATACATACATACATAATACATACATACATAATACATACATACATACATGCAAATACATACGCAGAAAAATGTAACCCTGTTCTGGCTATATTTCGACCCAAGTATATTTTACCAGAAATGCTTTTCCACGAAACTCGATGACATCATTTTCCTAGAAATACTGGTTGGTGAATTCCCGGGTTAAATGATTTTTCTAGAAAGTTAAAACAGGCCACAGTTTTTGTTCTCCACAAACACAGAAAGCTGTTTCTGTATGCTGTATGTAGCATTTGAGACAATGCTGGTACAGGCAAACTAACCTGTAGTGCTGACAAACAGGCTACAATACAGGGCAGCAAATAGCAAAACGAGGTAATCATCGTCATCATCAGGTGCCGTGCCGACTGACGTTGGCTATTATGCTTCTCCAGAGTACACGATCCTTCATACGAGGTAAACAAATTACAATTCATGGGAAACAAGCTACAGTACACAGGAAACAAGCTACAGTACACAGGAAACAAGCTACAGTACACAGGAAACAAGCTACAGTACAGGAGGAGCAAACCACAATACAAGATAAACTACATTACGTCAGAAACGAACTACAGGCAGAAGAAACAAACTATAACACATGAGAAACAAACTACGATACATAAACAAACTACACTACAGGAAAAACAAAACGATAAAACAGGTAAAATAAACTGCAACTCACAAAACATAAACAGCCTTTAGTATCAGCCAAGGAAAAATGCATATTTAACACACACAACATAAACGAATCATGTATGTTTGAATGAAT